>JAASFU010000292.1:0-29212 GCA_023333955.1 Globisporangium paroecandrum | reverse complement strand
CCCCCCCCCCCCCCAAGTGGTTCAGTGTCCGGGAATCGCTGACGCAGCAGTTTGGAAGTGAGTTTCTGGGTATTGAGAGGAGGACGTTAGCAAAGAGAGCGGAGCGATACACCAAGCAGGAACAGTCAAACTTACCTGGCTCAGAAGCAGCCAAGAGACAGAAAGCACGTGACTCACAACCTGTCAACATCGCTCGAACGGCTGGAGATGAAAAGAAGCCATGCGCATACTGCAAGCAAATGAAAACAAAGTGCGGCATCAGATCAAGATGCATTCGCCGACAGCAAACAAATAAAATCCGCTCATTCACGTGCGGGTGACACAGTCACGAAGGCATACTAGTATTTGAAGTTGGTATGCGGCACAGCAGCGCAGCTTGTCGTGTAATTGTCCTTTTCCTTCTCGCTCTCCGCGTTCCGTCCTGCCGTTCCTCCTTGTTGTTCGTCTTGGTTTGTTCACCTGTTGCCTTTGTATCTTCGATGATGTTTTATTTTTCTACGAATTAAATCGATTGTATGTTTCGTGTGGGATTGTGAGCGCCGCACTCGCGACCGGAGTCGACCGGATGCAACCGCTTCGACCGATGAATGCGCTCATCCACACGCAACTAACACGAGCCCCCATCGAGTGCAAAAGCACTTGGCGTCGACCATTTCAAGTGAGGAATCTACTTAGTCAGTACGAGATCCGACGGCGCGAAAGTACAAGCAGCGCGCGGCAACAGACGCCGCAGCCGCGGCTCGGCCTGCTGGAGCGCGACGCAAGCTGTCAAGTCCTTCCGTGCGTACGCTGATGGTTTCATCCCACCTCAGGTGCAAGAACCTCCTACAAAACAAAATAGAGAGATCTGGAGGTCGAGTGATCGAATGCAGCGAAGAGTAAGTACACTTCGAAGACATGCTCAGGATGCGGGAACGTGAAGTGCGATCTCGGAGCCAGTGCTATCTACAAATGTAATTCGTGTCGCCTCACTCAGGACCGAGACATCAACGCCAGTAAGAACATCTTCGTGAAGAACGTCAGTCGCTCGCTAGGATAGGCTAGCAAAGTTATCGGTGACCCTGCACCGAGGAGACCTGGCCGCTGGTGACAAAGGCCCAAAAATACAGGTGCCGCCTGCCACTGTCCGCTGTTTTGCGTCAGGTTCAAATGAGGTAAACTCTGTGTCGAGTATGTGTTTGTCGGCTGATCATTAATCCTAGCCGGTTGCTCCGTGGTGATGGCAGCAACCGCCGCCAAGCAGGTACATGCTGGCGACATTGGCCCAAAAATACTGGCGCCGAGCATCATCGTCGCCATGGGCGAAAATAGCGTATTTTGCGTCTATTCCCATCGTCAACAGCAACAGCGAACAAGCAAAAAGCGATAGTTTTAGCATGGAAATGTACGTGTGAAAGCGCCAGTTATTGCTTTTACGTCAGACGTACACGGTGCTGGAATCGCTGAGTTTGTAGTGCGCAAGGAGGTTCATGCGCTTCGTCTGGACGAGTGTGGCGGCGAATATTAGCACCAGGGCAATAGTGGCGCTCGAACGACAAACGTGAAGGGCACACCGTCCAGACCCACCTGATTCCAGCGCGCATCTAGTTCGCCACGCCGTGCGTTCAGTCGCGATGCCGCTGGGTCAGCTGTCGACGTCGTCGGCAGTGGGGCCTCACGCTGCGCCGCCGGGGCCCACGGCGTCAAGACCACCAGCACCGTCCAGGACCCCACCGCCAGGAGCCCAGCCCGCGGTCGCAGGACCTCCACCGACCAGTGTGCGTCCACAGAGTTCGCGAACGTCGTTTCTTTCCAAGTTGACGCCGTTCCAGAACCGCACGCTCTCGGTGGTCCCCTATGCGCCGGAGCGACTGAGCATTTCTCAGGAGGTCATGACTCCGGCGATGACCGAAGCGATCGTCCAAGCGGTAAGACATCTCATAGAAATATTACGAGTAAAGCATTGAAATCAGTCTAATGCTGGCGATTCTGTGAATGCTCTTTGACTGTCCTATACACACAGGGAATTCAAGCAGAGAAGAGGGCGTCCAACGCAGCAGCACTGCTGGAAGAGGAGCAGCGGATGAATCAACATCAACCAAACACGCTCTTCACGGCGCTGAGGATGCGGCGGGCATTGCGGCGATCGCGATCTGGCCCGAGCGTCACGAGTCACGACAAAATCGACGAAATGCAGGTGAATGTGGACCGCCACAAGAAAGTGCTCTCGCGGTACAAGATCCGGCGCGTGGACTTTGCCAACCCAGAGGCAGTGCGACTCAAGAGCATGGGCTGGTTCATGGTCAACCCGCACAGCACAATCTTCAAGATGTGGCAATTGGTACGCAGTAGACTTAGTTTGCTTGTTTGCATTCTCACTGTACTAAGTTACGTTGCTCTTGGGGATTTATGCTTCCAGGGAACACTGATCCTGATCATTTACCAAAGCCTGATCCTTCCCTATGGGCTCGCGTTCGGCGCGAACGACAGCAGTACGGTCGACATCTTCATCAGCTGCGTTTTTGCATGGGACATTGTCATTCAGTTCAACACGCCGATCGCGCCGAACGGTGAAGAGAGCGAGTACATCACGAATCGACGCAAGATCGCGAAAGTCTATGCGCGTGGATGGTAAGAACCCATCCCAATGTGCTCTCTTGTTGCTTACTGATGTTGATGATGAGATGATGGCTCATGTCATATTGTGAAATGTTCTTGAAGGCTCTTCTTTGATGTAATAGCGTGCATCCCGTTCGACTACGCGCTGCTTTTGATAAACAACGTCGACGGCACAGGCACGGGGAATCTCAACATCCTGGGGCTCTTAAAAGCGCTGCGCGTGCCGCGGCTTCTCCGCCTGGTGCGCCTACTGCGCGTGGTCAAGATCTTCAAAATCCGCCCTGAGCTGCGTCGTTGGCTGCAGTACTCTCGCCATGCGAACTTGTTGCGTCTGGTGCGTCTTGTGCTTGTGTTTTTGGTGATCAACCACTACGTGGTGTGCGTCTGGTACGGAAAATCTCCACATTCGCCGTCCTTGGTTTCCGGCGGTCTAGATCTCTACCTTTGTTTGGCCTTGTGATTGACTGTTAGTGCGACCGTTTCAAAGCCATCAGAACAGAGACATCGACACCAGCAAGAACATCTTCATGGAGAACATCAGTCGCTCGCTAGGATAGGCTAGCAAAGTTATCGGTGAACCTGCACCGAGGAGACCTGGTCGCTGGTGACAAAGGCCCAAAAATACAGGCGTATAAATGATCTCTCTTATCCGATATCCGCGTATTTGGACAAATAGATCATTGTTTTAGGGATTTATCCCTGATCCAACCACTTCCACTTCACCAAACTCTTTGCGTTATCTATCGCATTGCCATCAGTGGATCATGCCGCGCAAGCGCAAGGCCGCCGCGGACGACGGCGCGGACAGCGATGGCTACGCACCAGCGCCCGCTGCCGCCGCCGCCGCCGCCCGACCGCTGAGCGAAGGCAACGAGATGGAGCAGCAGCTGTCGGCGCACGCGGCGTCCGCGTACAACGACTTTGTGCGCTTCTTCCAGCGCCGCGCCAGCGTACGAACGCATGCATGCATGATGCGCAGCTTTCCATTTAACACGGCTCACTCGGTCTTACCAGTTGGTCATTTTGTTTCTGCTCCTATACGACGTGCATGTGTACCACAGGAGCAAATTGCTGCGAACCGCGTGTTTATCGTCAAGCACCAGCAGTTTGCAGCCCGGATGCGGCGCTCGTACCCGATGGCGGCGTCGCTGCCGTACCACCGCGCGATGCTCAACATCAGCTACGTTGAGAGTACGCACGTACTTGTCCATCTGTTATTTGAACCATCTACGCTGCGAGCTCACTTACAATGTCTTGTGTGTTAATCAACACCTGTAGCGTCCGAACCGCCGCTTGCGCCGGACCGCAGCGTGAAGACCACGTCGCAGACCACGATCGGCAACCCGTCAGAGACCGTGACGCTGCTCAAGAAGTGCGTGGTGCTGCCGTGCATCCCCGCGACGCCGAACTCGACCATGTGGACCGCGCTCTCGAAGAACTACGAGGTAGAGGACCAACCGCAGCTCAAGTTCCTGCCGTACTTTGGCGATGACGACGAAGACGACGTGGTCTCGGAGTTCTATCAGATCAAGTACGTACTGGTGCAGTCTATGAGAGCTTGCGGAGGTGACTTTTTAATGGATCTCTTATTCGTGTGACTTAGACTACAGGGTACGAGCGTGATGGAGGTGGACTTCACGAAGGAGATGTGCGAAGCAGTGCTGCAGCAGCTCCAGTCCACGTGGGAGCTCAGCCCTGGGGATTTGGATCGTGTCGCGCGGACCATCCAAGTCGAAACAGAGGTGCTGTATTGCGTGGAGGCTCTCACGGAACCCAAACTCTCGTGCGCTTAACCGTTGTAATTGAATTGAACGTTGCTGTAGGTCGTCGTCGAGGTGCACAAGAAAATGCGCGCTGCCCAGAAGCGAGCGAAGAAGAAGAAGCGCATGCGTGAGGTGGCCGAAGAGCTCAAGCTGAAGAGCGACCCGAACCCTGCGGAACGAGAGACTGCTGCACCATCCTCCGCTGCTCACGAGCCAGTCACGGAGTCCATGGAGCACTACTTTGAGCTCTACGAGTCCGCTGTGGACTCGCATCGGAGTATGTTCATTTACAGCTGCCTAGATACCTTGGTGGGATTACTGACGCTTTGTCTTATTGTTCTCTCTCTACCTTGTGCTCAGCGCTGTTCTGCCGCAGATGCTATAAGTACGATTGCGACTACCACGGCTGCGTCGAAGTGCCAAAACTAGTAAGTGTCTACCTATGCTACTGCCTAGAGTACACACCTGTCTGTATTGTGCTAATGGTGCTGATAACTCCTTGTTCTCTATCTAGGATGTCACGGAGCAAAACGCCGTCGCTGAGAAGATCAAGAAGAAGGCGAGCTCTGCGAGCACCGGCCGCAACTGCGGCAACCAGTGTTTCCTCGGCCGCATGGGCAGTTCCCAGTTTTCGAAAGCGCGCGCGATCTCCACAGCGTTCGGCTGGGACAGCCAGAAGCGCATCGCCTGCGCGCGCGCGTACTTCATCTGCTCGGGCAACTTCTGCGACGTCGCCAAAATGCTCGGCGACAAGACGTGTCTCGAGGTCGCCGAGTTCTGCGACTTCTACGAGATCAACGAGATGAGTCTGGCGGAGGAGGTAGGTTGGATCATACTCTTGTTTGTATCCTGCATGCCAACGGGTTGACAGTCACACGACCAAGTACTGATTGAAGGCTGCTGCTGCTCCGTGTGTTTGCGTGCGTGTTGTATAGCGCAAGCTGCAGTGGAAGCCGAAACGTGGCAGTCGGAAGAAAAAGATGACGCCTTCGATCTCGCATCTACAGCGTAAGTGGCATGTATGCATGGATGCACACAAAAAGCGAGTTGCTGTTTGCATGTTGTAGCGTACAAAATGTCGTTCCTAGATACGCCGTGCTGGTCGAGAGCTCTTCAGCATGGCCACAAGGACAGACTAATATTGAGGAGGAGAGTGCTTTGTGATGGCTTCTGCCCTCGCATTGGCTCCCACCGCCCAACGGACTATTCCTCCTGGACCACCAAAGTGACGTGAGCTCTCCAGGCTCATCCGCGGGCACAGACATCGAACGTCGACCTACTGATTGATGTGTGCTAATGAATTAACTTTGTTTATCATTTGATACTCTGCCGCTGTATATGTAGACACACACGCAAGACTCGTGGATGGTATTCCGACCAAGTATGTGCCCTTTTATCTGATGCAGTTGCTAGCCTTGAACCAAGTGCTGTGCTAGCGCTAACTTTACTACTGCCTCATGTGCTCTGTTATCGCAGGATCGAGCCGTGCGCACACACTGGCCCGTGCGACCAAAACTGCTCATGTATTGCCGACGGACTCTTGTGCTCCAAGATCTGCAACTGTGTGCACAGCGCCTGCGCGATCTTCTACCACGGCTGCCGGTGTCTGAAAGGGCGATGTCGCACAAAGGCGTGTCCGTGCTTTGCCGCGGGTCGAGAGTGCGACCTGGACCTGTGCGTGATGTGCTGTGTGGAAGAAGCCGCTGAGAACGCTGAGGACGCAGGCACATCTCCTCCTGCTGCTCTTGTTACCGTTGCTGCTGTTGGAAATGGCTCGGCACCGTCCAAGCCCTCCTCGTCATCTTCAACTTTTACCACATCTTGCCAGAACCACAGCATGACGCTGGGCAAGTTCAAGCACATGCGCGTCGCGAGGTCCACGATGGAAGACGCCGGCTGGGGGCTCTTTGTCGACGAGTTTGTCGCGAAGGACGAGTTCTTGATCGAGTACATTGGCGAAATGGTGAGCCACGAAGAAGCCGAGCGACGAGGCGCAGTGTACGACAAGCTCAACAGAAGGTAAAGTGGACAAACACGCCAATCTTTCGTGGTGAATGCGGAGCATATGGGCTAAGTTTTTGCGTTGTTTATCAATCATCGTGTCTCTATGCCTGTGGATACGTAGCTACCTCTTCAATTTGGACTCGGGGACTGTGGTCGACTCGACACGGAAAGGCAACAAGACACGGGTACGCGTCTATACTCTCTCGTCTACTACTCATCAGCATCAGTACCAATTTTGACTGACGCTCTTGGCTCACACCACTTGCTCCATTCGTCTTGGCTTGGATTAATCCAGTTTATCAACCACAGCTCGACCAAGCCCAACTGTTTTGCCAAGATCATCAATGTGAACAGCGACTACCGCATCGGCATGTACGCGCTCCGAGACATTGAGGCGAACACGGAGGTAGGTTCTGCCTTATCTAATCTATCGCCTTTTACTTCGCGATGGCTGAACGAAGTGTTAACTTCTTTTCTCTTCTACCACAGCTCTTCTTCGACTACCGATACGACCAGGAGTTCCACAATATGAATCTGCACAAGCAGCCGACGGTCACCGAGTGGATGAAAGAGATCAGAGACCGGCACCAGGCGCGCAAGTCGGCGGCACTGTGAGCAGAGCGAGAGTTGAGGTTCAGCCAGTCCCCCGTGCTCCCAACAAAACCAGTTTGGCTAATTGCAAATGAATTGCTAGCCCCACCCAGCAATGGTGTCCAGAGCCAGACTCATGACTAAAGAAGCTGAGCACAAGCATGAAGCCTCATACACGCCGACCAAACTAACCGTTGAAGCAGCAAATGGTCTGCAAACCTGCTGATAAAGCAAGAAATGAAGCCAAGCGCGCTCGATTTTTTGGCGATATCGGCATTTCGACCGACAAAAATAATTCTCACATGTCACATGCAAATCAACAATCATTTTTGAGAGGGTAGGTATCATACTTGACAGGTTTTAATCTCTCCCAGACCAGCTTTTGTCTGACTCAATCGAAAAAGAGAACCTATTTTCCATAATAAATACACATCTTGAACCAAATTTCATAATCCAACAAGATTTGCTTTTGGGTCATACAAACTGCGAAAACATCCCACCGTGAACATGATTACTATCCGTTAACAGGTCCCTCAATTCTCCAAACTGTTTCTGTTTGACGTGGGTGCACTCCTTTTCCAAATCGGCTCTGTATCAGGTGCTTTCAGCCGGCATAGTCGGCAGCAATTTCCGCACAACGCACTGCGCTATACCACACGCGCATTGCGCGCTTCGCCACCCATCGCCAACGCCACGCAGAGCACCGGAGAGCAAACATGCAGCAGCAGGGCGCGGACTTCTCCGGCTGGGGCTCTAAGCAGGGCAGCAAGGTCAAGACCTGGAAGAAGCGCTTCTTCGTGCTGCGTGGCCGCGAGCTCGTGTACTACAGCGGCGGCGGCGGCAGCTACGGCGATGAGAAAGGCCGCCTCACGGTGGTCGGCGCGGACTTTGCGCCCGATTTGAAGAACGGACTGCTCATCCGCGGTGAGAAGAAGAACAAGACGCAGGTGCTCAAGATGAAGACCGCGACTGCGGACGAGAGCAAGGCGTGGCTGCGCCAGATCCGCCAGGCGGTCGCTGACACGGACCCGCTCGGCGCGCACCGCTCCGCGTCCTTTCGCTCGCGCAGCGCCAGCGGCACGGGCGTCAATAGCACGAGTGCGAGTACCAGCAGCAGCAGTGCGAGCAGCTTCAACAGTCGCGGGTATATGGCGCAAGCATCGTCAGCAGCAGCGAGACCTCCGATAGCGCCGCAGATGTCATACCACTCGCAGCGGTCGCTGTCCGAGCCAGGAGCTCCAGCTGCTGTTGCAGCTACAGGAGCGTACTATGGCAGAACCACCAGCAGCATGAGCATGGACGAGAAGCGCGGGTGGCTCCTGAAAGAGGGTAAGAATGTTAAGAGCTGGAAGAAGCGCTTCTTCGTGCTACGCGGCAACGTGCTGACGTACTACGCGGACGAGAAGAGCTCGCCGAAGCTCGGGTCCATCGTCGTGAAAGACGTCGAGGCCAACTTCACCACGCCGTTCACGTTGGACGTGCACGCGGAAGGCGGGCGCCTGCTGCGTATCGCTGCGGACTCGCTCGACGACATTGAGTCCTGGGACCTGTCGCTCTCGCAGGCGATCTCCGGTGGGAACAATAGCAGTAACAATGCTGCTGCTGGTGGCGATGTCGCGGAAGCGCCAACGGTGATGATGCTCAAACCCAAGGCCGACTCGCTCTCCAGCGCGAGCAGCTACGCTTTCGACAACTCCTTCCGCTCGTTTGAGCCGTTCGACAAGGTTCAGTTCCACCAGACCTCGAGCATCGACGACGACTCGTTCGCAGCGATCCCGGAGGATAACAATGCCCAACACCATCCGCCAGCCTACTCTATTGCTCAAAGTGCCAATAAGCTGAGGGCGGCGTCAGGCTCGTCCACGACGTGCGAGGGCTGGCTGCTCAAGCAGGGCCGCACGTCCAAGCAGTGGAAGAAGCGCTACTTCACGCTCACGAACGACCTGCTCGAGTACCGCTACACGCCCGAGGACTTCCCGAACGAGGACGAAGTTGTCGTGGACGTCGATTTTGACAATTTCAACCACGGCTGGACGCACATCGAGCTCGACTCGGGGCGCACGATCACGGTCGCAGCCGAGACCCCAGACGAGTTCAAGACGTGGGCAACTGCGCTCAGTGAAGTGACTGGGAAGCCATATAGACAAGATGACGATGATGGTGATGGTGATGACGACAACAATGAGCAAGAACGCGAACTAGAGTATAAGGGCGATGACGATAACAAAGTGAGTTTCGTGGAAGCGCATGCGATCAACTACGAGTACGCTGAAGAGGTGTATCACACGGATGAAGAAGCCCCACCTGTGAGCCCCACTGTGACGATCTCATCACCGCCCGTTGTTGCCGCGCCTGAGATCAAGTACGGATGGCTCTTGAAGCAGGGCAGTCTGATCAAATCCTGGAAGCGGCGGTACTTTGTGCTCGAAGGAGATCTGCTGCAGTACTACGAGCACATCGACAAGCCTGCGCGCGGTGGCGGCGCTGTCTCCCGCGTGGTGCGAGATGGCGCTACTGTGGGCGAGAACTGTCTCGATGTCCACCTGGCGAACGGACGCATCCTCAAGATCTCCTCGGAGATGCACTCGGAACTGGAGTCATGGTACGACGCGCTCTTGAACGCGTCACGCCTTCTAACAACAATCAAAGGCAAAAAAGAAGAGGAAGAGCTGGACTTTGGCGCCGACAGCAACGCTGCGAATCTCCACCGCCTGCAGAAGAAGCTCGGCCAAGAAGGCTGGCTGCTCAAGAAAGGGCAGAACTTCAAGACCTGGAAGCAGCGCTATTTTGTGCTCGAACGTAGCCGCTTGATGTACTACGACAACGACGAGAAAGCAGGCGAGCTGCTCGGCTCGGGGGTCGTGTTCGAAGTGGGCGTGGGCGAGTCGCGGCCGTTCTGCCTCGACGTGCGATTCCAGAATGGAAGACTGCTCCAGGTAGTTGCGCCGGACCAAGCTCAGTTCAGCGTCTGGCTGGAGGCGCTGCAGAATGCGTCGAACTTGACCGAGTCCTTCCTGTCGCAGCACGAGGACGACTCGCACGAAGGGAGCAGCAACGCCATGTTCGACGACGAGTTCGACCTGGACTTTGGCGACGATGACGCATCTGGTGCTGGTGATCTTGACTGGAACAACAATCAAGAGGACCACGAAACCCAGGACGACAAGAGCGGATTCTCCACATGGTCTGCGGCAATGGAGAACAAGCCCGAGTGGGATCGCTCGGATTCCTACGACAGCAGCTCCGTGGAGGACGAGGACACCACGAGCGAACAGTCAGTGACGCCAACAACAGCGTCTGATGGTGCTGGACGAGCCAGCAACCCGCTCCTGCCAGGAACCATCCAAAGTCAGTGTGTGTGCAGTGGCTGGCTCAACAAGGAAGGCGGTAAAATCAAGACCTGGAAACGCCGCTACTTCAGTCTGAACGGGACCACATTGCGCTACTTCAAGAGCGAGAGCGGGTCGTTGCTGCGGTCCTTGACGATCACGCGCGTGGACGAGCGGCCAGCGCTGCCTTTGGGCTTGGAGGTGACGACCACGACCGACCGCAAATTGGTTCTGACAGCGGAATCGAAGGAGGACTTTGCAAAGTGGTTCAGTGGTATGCAAGACGCATTGAAGGTGGCGGCTGATGGAGCCCCAGATAATAGTAGTAGTACTACGACGACTGCTACTGCTGCTATGACTGCTGCTGTTGCTGAGAAACCTCCAGTGGAGAGCTCAATTCTGTCGAAGGTTGCTACAAAGGTGGCTACAAAGATTGCGACTGCGCTCGACACTACTACTACGACTACTACAGCAACAGCGGCAGACGCCGGAAGGGTCTCGGTGGTCTCAGCGACCGTGAACTCGGAGGGCAAGACCGTCATGGCATACAGCGGTTGGCTCGAGAAAGAAGGCCAGCGGTTCAAGACCTGGAAGAAGCGTTATTTCACGTACAAGAAAGGCGCGCTGCTCTACTTTAACGAGATTGGGGGCGTCGCGCGCGGCCATGGCGTCGTTACAAGCGTGCAGGTGGACACGTCCAAGGACTTCACGCTGCTCATCCAGCTGGAGAACGAGCGCATGCTGCGCGTGTCGGCGGCCTCGGCTGACGAAATGGACACGTGGCTGAAAGTTCTCGCGACCGACAAGCCTTTGTTGCCGCCATCATCACCTGCAAAGGCTCAAGAGGAGGCTTCGTCGCGCAAATTCGAGCGAGAATCAGACGTTGTCAATCGCTCTAGTACCGTTTCTTCGAGTCAGAGCTATGCTGATAAAACCCAGGGCGGTGGTGTGGCGGCGGCTGTGGTTGGCCGAGGCGAGGCTCGCGAGCGGATCTCCGATCGACTTGACCCGAACGACTACCTCGCGAACGACACGATCAGCAACGAGTCGTTCTTGAGGATCCAGGAAGGTCAGACCGACGCGTCGTTCCTCCAGGCTTCGTTTAGTGCTGGCCACCACCGCTCATTCAAGGGCGATCTGAGCTTTTCGCGTCCGTCAGACGAAAAGAACGGTGGTTTGGACAATGACGAGGAAACCAAGCAAGCGGCCCGAGTGGACAGTGCGGAGGACCTCGAGTACTACCGCTCGCTTCTGGCGGAGAGCGAGCTGGAGCGGGAGAAGCGCGAGGCCGAGAAGGAAGCGGGCGTCAACAACGTCAACAGCTGCGCCGCGTGCTGCATCGTCATGTAAAGAAAGAGAAAGGGAGCTGCAGTCTTTGGACGAATTCAGAGCAGAGAGAAAGTTCAGTTCGTCGACTCCAAATGGGTGCGTTTATCTACCATCAATCCGAATGCACTTGCGCTGTTTGTTTCTTCCGTGCTTGTTGGGCAGTGCTTGCGTATTTTCTCGTCCTTGCTCGTCTGATCTCTCGTAGTGGAAGGCAGCGCAATGCCTGAACGGAGCGGTGGCTGGGCGAGCAGCTCCATCCACCATTTGCTACGAACGTCACCGCATCAAGCCAAGTTCCTGATCCCAAGTCCAGACAATCCGCTGATCGTCATGGGGTCGGTCCCCCACTGAAGCCGCTGCTGCGTTCCGAAGCCCGATTCTAGACTCAGGAGACAACTCTGACGAACGCGACAAAGCAGTCGAGTCTGAGGAGAGTGAGCTCGACGACAACGACAATAATGACAACACCGACGACCACGATGCGAGCTGCGCCAGTGAGGAGCGTGTCACTTTTGACCGAGTGGTACGATGTCGAGCTCGACACGCGCGAGGTGATTCCGGTCATCGACTTGCCATCGTCGTTCGCTAGCTCTGCGATCGAAGACAATGAAAATGACAACGACAGTGGCGAGTGCGAACGCCAACAACATGGTGAACCATGAGAGAGATCGTCTCACAGAGTTTAGAGTGAATCAGGATGTAATGAGCAGCCAATGGAGTTTAACGCCACCGCTCAGTGTTGCGCCTGCTAAGACTTTGTTTACAGAAAGCAAATCCGCCATTGCCCAATTGCGAGATGCATCGGGGACATGATGTGCACCCACCCAGTTTGCCCAACATCTAGATGCTGCTACTCTCCCGCGCTCTATTTCCCACCTGGTCTCGGCCTCTTGCACTTGGTTTTGTATAAGAGGCCACTATTAAAAGCCGTCCGGACTCTGATTTTTCTTGCCTCTTCTTGGAGGAAGAGGCAACAAACCCAAAGAGCAGCCGAGAGACACACTCTGAAGAGCTCACGAAAAGCTCTCAATCATCATTCGCCATTCGCACGAGCAGTCCCACCCGCGCAGAACAGAGTAGAGCAGAGTTACTGGGCTAGTAGACGGTAAAGCTAATAGCCTGTGAAGCAGGTAGAAAGTGAGCGCGATGGCGGCGCAGCAGGGCAGCGATGTGACGTACGCCGGCTGGGTGTTCAAGGAGGGCAGTCTGGTCAAGTCGTGGAAGAAGCGCTTCCTCGTGGTCAAGCGCGCCGAGCTGGCATACTACAAGAACACGGAGCAGGAAAACAAGGCGCAGCTGCTCGGCGCCATGAAGGTCGCGCGCGTGGAGAAAGTGCCGGATATCACCAACGGCCTGCTGCTCTTCAGCGTCGAGGGCCGCCAGCTCAAGATCTTCACGGACACGCAGAAGGAATGCGACAAGTGCTTCAACGCCATCGCGCAGTACGCGAGTGAACAGAAGAGCGGCAGCGGCAGCGCTGTCACACCGCTTACCGACTTTGGCGCGAGTCCCGACAAGATCAAGCATGTGGGCTGGCTCGAGAAAGAGGGGCAGCACTTCAAGACGTGGAAGAAGCGCTACTTTGTGCTCGAGGAGAACGTGCTCTCGTACACAGCACAGATCGGCAGCCAGAGTCTCGGCAAGGCGCGCGTGATCGCGGCGCGGCGCGACCTCACGCGGCCCAACACGCTCGTGGTGATGATGGAGGGTGGACGTGAGCTCAAGATCGGCGGCAAGACCGAAGCCGAGATCCACGAGTGGCACAAGGCGCTGCGGAAAGGTATCATGAAGTACGGCGGCAACCGCTCGCCGGCGAATGCGGGCGGCCGGCTGTCGTCACCTGCGATGCAGCCGTACTCGCCAGCGTACAGTCAGCAGAATTACCCCTCACGGTCGCCAGCGGGATACGAACAGCGTTCCAGCTACGATGCGCCGCTGCGGTCACCAGCAGACGAGAGCTACGCACACCAACATCAGCAACCACTGCCTGTGTATGCAGCGCACGTCGTAGGCTCACCCGCGTACCAGGACAGTCAGGAGTACTCGCCACTGTTTGGCTCTTTGCCCGAGCCTGACAGTAGCTCAGTACCACCAGCACCGGCGACTTTCTCCGCCGAGCAGGCGCGCAACATAGCTGCTCGACAGAACCGCGAGATGCATTCTTCGTTCCGCCGCCACATCATCCTTGAGACCACGCCCGACAACGGCGCGAGCTTCATTGAGGTCGAGCCAGAAAAGGGCGAGACATCGTCGTCTTCCTCATCTGGTGGAGCGTCGGGTGCAGCAGCAACGAAGCCCTGGTCGCCGAAAGCACCAGGGACGCAGACGATCATGAAGATGCGCCTCGAGGATCAACTACTCCTGGAAGAACTCGAAGAAGAGCGCCTGGAAGCGCTGGCCAAGGAGAAGGTGCTGCTGGCGCCGTCGATAGAGCAGAAAAAGAAGAGCGAGGAAGCCCCGATCGGCCAGGCGTGCTGCTGCATAGTGATGTGATGCAATGCGAAGAAAGCAGCCACGTCACATCAAAACTAATAACCGTGTGGGATATCCAATCGACAGGCAACCAACCAATGCGCACCGCCAGATGCGCTACCACCAATGGCAGTCAATCAATGCAAGAGGAGGAGGTAACTCTTGCAGTTGAGTCACGCACGCACACCCACAGAAATACACAATGATATGTTGCATGCACATCCATCGCACCCATCGATTTCTTTTGGCCGTGAAGCCATTCGTGACAATCTCATTCTCGTAGAATGAGAGAGAGGTCTCGTTAAGTTCACGAGGGATCCCATTCACTCACCATCGATGAGCGAGCGCACCCATTTCAAGACCACGAAAAAGTGTAGGTAGATCACAAACCTGATTGATTTTGGAGAACTGATTTCCGTCCGCTCGGGCGGACGGAAACAGTACCGTGAGTCACAGATTTTGGCTTGGTGGCTGACCTGAGACACGTTCTTTGACTGCGATTTCGCAGACCAACTGTTTTGCGACTTGCAGTGCGTCAGAAGCAAACCTGTGATAAATTGCGTATAGTGGACGCCAAATATATTCTAAAACCATGGCTGAATTCGGCGATCTCTGCTTCCACTCCGGGTGAAACCACAGCCATTCGAGAGTGTATCACGGATAGGGAGCCATTTCTCGCAGATTCGCCGTTGTGTGGGTGTTGGTATTTGCAGCGGTGCCTTCAATATTTACGAGTTGAATTAATACTGCGGGTGGAAGTCGCTTTTTGCGAGCAGCCCTTCAACATCGGCGTGTGTGATGACGTTGCTTTTTCTGTTAGACTTGCACTTACTGATAAAAATGAATGACAACATGATGCAGGGTTGCAATCTTGGTTTTTGTTAACTATGAGTTTCTTTTCGACCTGGGTCCAAACATGAACCCCCGGGCTGGATTGTGACGGGTATTTTATATAGTGGACGCTTTCGTCCGCTTCCCTCAGAAAATCAATCAAGCCCTTCCCCTATCACTTTTTAAAACCTTGCACTTCATTTTTGGCTCATTTTTTCAAACAGTACGTGCTAAAAAACCTCGCTCAAAGAAATCCAGAGGAGGAGAAAAAGTGTCAAATTTCGTCCTCACGGAGATGGGGGAAGCGGGAGAAATGGAAAGTCACTGGAAGAAAGTAAGTGGACGGGTGGGAACATTTGCTTTCCTATGGCGTACACTGTGCCATTTTGCTTTTCTTGTTCACCCACGGTCTTTTCAGTTGAAAGCCTTACTTGCACCCAACGCCCGCATTTCCGTCCATTCCGCACGCAGAACGAGAGGAAGAGCAAGACGAACACGCCAGGCACCACCAAGGACCGACAGGACGAGCGCGTACGTGAGAGTGAGTGTGTACGCGTGGGGCCATTAGAGCCTTCCCCCATACATAGAGACAACGCACATCCACAGCACAGCACCACACACACACACACGTCGCCAGGATGAGTCAGGACGACGGACAGCACGCCGGCTGGGTGTTCAAGCAGGGTAGCCTCGTGCGCAACTGGAAGAAGCGCTACATGGTGCTGCGCGGCAAGCAGCTGACGTACTACGACACGGCGAGCCTCACGGCCAAGACCAAGGAGAAAGGCAGCTTCCAGGTGATCACCGTCGAGCTCAGCTCCGACATCCAGAACGGGCTGCTCGTGCACGGCAAGGGCGGGCGCGTGCTCAAGCTCTACACGGACAGCGCCGAGAGCACGCGCGCATGGTACACGGCGATTCTCGAAGCAACCACGGGCATGGTCGTTGGGGCTGGTGGAAGCAGAATGAGTAGCTTTGGCGCCGACGCGCGCTTCTCGATGCTCTCGACCGCGAACAGCAACAACAGCAGCAGCGTCGACGTCGACGAGGAGCTCGAGCTGCTGGACCGACTCGACTCGCTGCCGCTGGACGAAGGCGTCGCGGGGATCCACCACTCGGGCTGGCTCAAGAAAGAAGGAAGTCGCGTCAAGTCGTGGAAGAAACGATATTTCACGCTGCACGGCAACACGCTGTCGTACTATGACTCGGCAGACACAGGGAGCGCGGCGAAGGGCTACGGTCACGTCAAGGGCGTGGAGGTGAACTCCACTCGAGCAAACAGTCTCGACGTCATGTTTGAGCGTGGCCGTCTGCTGCGTGTGTGCGCAAAGTCCCACGACGACATGGAGGAGTGGCTCTGCATATTAAGCGAGGCGATCGAGCTCAACAACGCAGAGAACAACAACATCCGGCAGTCGCTTGCGTCTCGAGGGTCATTCCGGATGTCCATGCCAGCGGTTACCAAACCGCCGCGCGTTTCGTCGATGCCGATGCGCCACTCGATCTCATCCGCGCCTCCAGCGGCGCCATCGCCGGTCAAAGAGCAGTACGGAGGCTCGGTGCCTGCATCCAGCGTGTTCGACAAGAGACAGTCGACAACTGGCGCGTACACGCCATCACCAGCGGCTCAGTCCTATCTCGATGAGTTTGCCGTGGAGACCGATAGTGATGAGTACGAAAGCGACGACAGCGAAGGCGACTGGATTTAACTTCACGAAGGAAAGACGGCAGAGGAGGCATCCAAGAAGATCGGCAAGGAAGGAAGAGGGAAACGATGCTCGCTTTGATCAACTGTCCGCGGATCGCCTTCCATCGAGCTCCAGGCGCGTTTTGTTTTGTTATAGTAAGTTTTTTTTCCCTCGCAAGCGGGCGAGATCTACGCCTCCCAATTCCGCCAGCATGAGCCCAAAGAGCTTGTCAGGGAGGATCCGTGGTGCTGCTGGAATCACCACTCATTGCAGAGGTGGCTCAAGCTTCCCCCACAGATCGTCAGACAAGCTACTGGTTCTTGCGGCGGATCCAAAAGGCGCAAGAGAATCAGTCCGCAAAGGGACTGAAGAGAACCGACCGAGAGCGGAATGGCAAAGAGGCGACCGGACGAAGAGCGACACAGAATCTCATCCCGGGCTTTTGCTTCAGTAAGTATCGGAGTAAGTTTTATATAATATGAAAGTTTGTTTTAGAATCTTTTTTTCGTCTACGTGTGAAATTCACCGCTGATGCCGCTGCTGTAGCTGTTAACTGAACGAAGAAGACCTGTCTGTCTGTGTGTAGTACACGCTCCTGACTCGCTTTCTTTCTTTAGATCGCCCGCATCCAGCTCGTACTTCTGCAGCACAAGTCTATTCTTGCTGACTTCGGTGACTAAAGCTTCTTGAAGTGCTACGGCTGCTGGTCTTCAAACTATCATCCTTGCGATCGATCGATCGCTACAGACCTTCGACCGACAAGAACAGCTCAGGGTATATTTATCTGCACGTGTGGACTTGTGCAGCTGCAAATAACAGGCGATCAGATCGACTTTGCTCTCTCGAGAGCAAGAGCAAGAGCAAAGCACCCACCTCACCCGCAAGCTTTCCTCAAGACACCATAAAGTTCTCTTCCACAGTCGTACTTCGCCATCTTCTTCCGTCCCCACCCATCCATCCAAGGCAGACTGTACCCAGCGGAGCGAGAGGAAAGCTGAAGTGAACGAAAATGGGTGCGGGCGCATCGATCACCCCGAGGCAAGGACAGCCAGCAGACCCCATGGACAGCGACACGGAAGTCGCGCTCTTCACGATGATGTCGCACGAGTACGACCAGATGATGCAGGACGGGCTCGCGGACGAGATCATGTTTCATCGCATGAAGCACGTATGTGCCACGAAGAACGCTGAGGATGTTGACTATCTTTGTATTCTTTCGCTGCGAAGCAAAGGCTAACGCGTTGTTGGTATCCCTCCTTCCTTGGCTGCTGAAGATTTGCTCCAAGGCGTTTACGGCTGACCCAAGCAAACTGACTGCAATGTCGAATCAGATGCTCTTCCGACGCTCCTCGGACTCGCATCGCAAGAAACGCGAAGTCGTGTACTCGAAAGGCTTGGTGAGTTCGCGTTGTTTTCAGGAAGGGCTGCTACACGCTTTGATTTGGATTACGAGTGACTCATTCTGCATCTATCTCAATGTACATGAGTTTCTCAGGATATCAGCAGTGATGCTGGCGTGGTTCCCAAACGGCCATCCGAGTCCAAGACCGCAGAATGCGCCAAGCTGCTCAAGACGGCACTCCAATCGGTTCTATTCACTGGCTCCAGCGACGAAGAACTCGATAAAGTACGTGCATTTTGTGCTGGCGCTACACTAGTCCAAGAACGGAGTTGTTCCCCAGTGGCGCTAACTCTCTTCATATTTGTGATATCAACCGTCCCATCTACAGGTGCTTTTCGTGATGAAGCGGCTTGTTGTGTCTCCCGAAGAAAGTGTTATCAAGCAAGGAGACACAGGCGATCAGTTCTACGTTATTCAGACTGGAACGCTCGAAGTGATCGTCAACTCGGCTGTGGTCGGGTTTCTTTACGCGGGGGATCACTTTGGAGAGCTGGCGCTCATTTACGATGGTAAGTTTGACTGTCTCTCCTCGTTGGTCAGCACGTACGTTTTTCTGATCGAATCTGTTTTGTTTCTCCCTTGCAGCTCCACGTGCCGCCACTATCCGCGCCGCGACAAACGCTGTTCTCTGGACACTGGACCGCGATGAATTTAGAATGGTGATCGCTATCCTGCGCTCCTCTTCATGCTTCTCCGTTGGCCACATTTTGCTGACGTTTGCCATTTTTACTTTTAGATCCTAGCTCGGTCATCGAGCGACTCGCTGGTGAAGCGAGCGAAATGGTTGCGCCAGGTTGAGATTCTGGGAAGTCTCTCTGAGCGTCAGCTAGCACTTCTGGCTGGTGTCTTGCAGGCTGTGACCTTTGGAGACCAAGAGACGATCATCCGGCAAGGAGATGTCGGCGACACTTTTTACATCGTGGAGGAAGGAGTTGTCTCCTGCCGCATAGATGGTACGTGGCTATTTAATCGCGCTTGCGTGTGAGATTTCATTTGTGGCAGCACTCATAACGTGCGTGCTTAAATGCGATGTAGGACCACGTGCAGGGCAAGGCAGAGACTCCGAGGGGACAGAGGTACAATCTGAGCGCAATATTGGAATATTGGTTGAAACCTTAACTGACCAAACTGTGTATGTTCCCAGATCGCATCCTTTGGTCCTGGCGACTATTTTGGAGAGATGGCGCTTCTGAGTGACATGCCCCGAAATGCAAGTATCTACACGAAAGGATCAGTCAAGTGCCTCAGTCTCGGTCGTCAGGAGTTCGACTCAATGCTTGGCCCGCTCACAGACGTGCTTGATCGCAACGGAAGGATTCGCATCTTCCGCACGTTTTCAACGTTTGCTTCGAAGTCGAACGAAGCGCTGGAGCACATCGTGTCGCAGCTTGAGATCAAGGCGTTCCATGACGGCCAGTGTATCTTCCGCCAGGGCGACATTGCTGTTGCGTTCTACATCGTCAAGTCCGGGTGCGTGAAGCTGATCAAGAAGACTTTAGATAACGACACTGGGAAAACGCAGACCCACGAAGTCCTGCTCAAGGCGAATGACACATTTGGAAACGAAGTGCTGGATCAACTCGGCACGTACACTTCCACAGTCATCTCCTGTGGACGATCCCAGTGTCAGCGCTTGAAAGTGTCTGCCATGGCTCGCTCCGGGTCGCGCCAGTTCACACAGGTGGGTGATAGAAAACTTGTGTCTGCTCATCCATGTTGCTCTTCGTTGTTTACGAGACTGACATAATTGTTGCCCGAATGCCAAACAACAGCGTATCAGCATGCAGGAGAAGGGACTTCGAAAGTACTGCTTGGTGACCTTGGACGACATCCAAGTCGTAAGTAGCACGCTTCTGTACCTCTCTGGCCGTTATCTCTCTCTCTGGCGCGAATCATGCTGACACTCTTGCGCGATTTTCGTGTCAGTCTGGAGTTCTCGGCGAGGGATCATTTGGCAAAGTCGTGATGGTCAGCACGAAAGTCGAAGGCAACGACAAGCCGATGGCGCTCAAGATCATGGCCAAGTCGCACATCATCGAGTCCGACCAGCAAACCCAGGTGATGCGAGAGAAGCAAGCGCTGATGTCGATGCCTCTCCATCCGTTTATTGTCGAGCTGTTCGGGACCTACCAGGTACGGATTGTACTTCTCGCCTTCCATGTGGTAGTACTCTGCGGATTGTACTCACTTTGTCGTTTCGTTTGCTTCTGAACTACAGGATCAGAACAACTTGTACATGTTGATGGAGCTGATTCAAGGCGGGGAGCTCTTCACACTGCTGCACAACGAAGAGTTCATCGAGACGGTCGACGAGTCCTCGGTCAGATTTTACTCTGCGAACGCTGTCCTCGGTCTTCAGCACATGCATCGATACGATTACGCCTATCGCGATCTCAAGCCAGAGAACTTGCTCATCAGCAAAGAAGGCTACTTGAAGTTCGTGGACTTCGGCTTCGCCAAGAAGATCCCGTTCACTGTCGTCAACAGTGAAGGCATCGAAGAGCTCCACTCGCGAACGTACACGCTGTGCGGCACGCTGGAATACCTTGCGCCGGAATTCGTCCTCAACACTGGCCACGATTTGGCTGTCGATTATTGTACGTCTTGTCACGGTACTATTTCGCCTTTCGCACAGAACCAATTGTATGTACTCACTCGTTCTTGATGCGTGTGCTATCCTTTAGGGGCTCTTGGTATCTTGATCTACGAGATGCTCGTCGGGTACACTCCGTTTGGAACGGGCGACGGCGACACAACCCAGCTCTTCAAGAACATCGCCATGGTTCGGACAGGGGCGAACGCAGTCGACTTCCCGTACCACTTGCTCGAGAACTGTCCACACGCATGCGACCTGGTGCGGCGACTCCTCCAGGGCGACCCGGCCAAGCGCATCGGTGTCGGCATCAACGGCGACCAGGATGTGCGACAGCACCCGTGGTTCAGCAAGATCGAGTGGGACAAGATGTACTCCATGGCGCTTGAGCCGCCATACCTCCCACCGCTGAGCGGCAAGTTCGACATCTCGCTCTTCGAGGGTGAGATCGGGAACCGCGCCAAGGACAAACCGTTCAACGGGAAAGGCGACGAGTTCTTCATCGGGTTCTAGATGAATCACGCACACGCTCTCTCTCCGCCATATTTATACAGTGCGCAGGCCCCAGGTCCGTGTCATCTTCTGCTTGTCACTCCTCATTTTTCTTCTCCTTCTCCACCAGATCCATGGATAAGCAAATCAATTCACTTTACCAATCCAATGGAGGACGGCCTTTCTTTCAGTTTCCACACACACACGCACAGCAGCGTCACGTGCAGCAGCCAGCAGCAACACTGTGGAATTCTCTCAGACACTCGCACTGGACGGCTCCATGGGGTCGTGCTGTTGCAGACTGCGATGCAAGCGGATGACCTTGAGGCGCTCGGCGATTTCGCGCTGGATCTCGATCATCTCCTGCTGGATGCGAAAGATTGCGCAGATCTGATCCTGCGGGTCCGCGACCAGTTGCTGCTGTTGTTGCTGCTGGTGGTGGTGATGATGATGGTGGTGTTGCTGATGCTCATGGGCTGTGGACTGTTGTTGCTGTGATGGTGCACTCTTTGTGCTCAAGCGTCGCTTCCCACTACGCTGGCTGCTCTGCGGAACACGCACGCTCTGCCGATTGTGGTTGTGGTCTGACACGAGCCCCGACTGCTCTCGCGCCTGGTCGATGATCTCAATCAGCTCGTAGATCTTGGCGTGCTCCTGCTGCAACTTGCGCTTCGCTGCCGAGAGCGGCTGAGAGGTGATACCCCCAACAGCAGCAGCAGCTTCATTACCGGCACCAGTATCACCAGAGGTAGTGATAAAAGTGCTGGCATTCCCACTCGAAGAGCTCACGTGCGGGAACTTGAGCTTCTGCGCGCGCACGTACATCTCGCGGCGCCGGTTGCGGATGAGCTTGAGGAATTCCTGGTGCGTCAGCCGCGGCTCGTTCGGCGCACCGCCGTCCTTGAGGAATTGCAGATAACTCTGGTTCAGCAGCAGCTGGCACTCGGTCTTGTCCGGCAGCTTGTCGTGCTGCTTGGCGTACTGCACGTAGCGCTGCAGACAGAGCAGCTGCAGCTGCTTGCTAAAGTTCTTGCGCTTGAGTCGCTGCTGCTGAGCGCGATGCTGCCCGTGGTGATGACTATGGTGGCTATGCGACGCATGTCGCTCATGCTGCTGCAGCTGCAAGAGCGAGTGTGGCGGGTGCGCGTCGCCTGCTGCTGCTGCTACTGTCGTCGTTGACGTGCGCTCATGCTCGTGCTCGTACGCCAGCTCCGCAAAGTCCTCCACGTCGTCGTCCGTGTCGCTGGGGATGCCACCGCCATGCGCGTGCACGTGCGCATGGTCCGCCGAGTGATGGTGGCTGTGGTGGTGATGCTGGTGCTCGTCAGGGTCCTCGAGCGTCTTCCACGCGAGCACCTCGTCATCGTCCTCGTCCTCTATCATCAATCACAGCTTTTGTACCAATTTCGTTATGTGTATGTCAAAGAATTAGACACACGAAAAGCCAAAGCATCCGCACCCGACCTCGCATTCCATTGGCTCAAAATACCACGCCTTCCACTTTTTCAGCCAATAAAAGGAGGTTGAGGCACATCCACCACTGGTTCTCGATATCTTCCCTGCCTGTGTGGAAACGAGCGGTGGTGGCTTTCACAAGCTCAAGCTCAACACGCCCGCCCATCAATCGCCTGCTGCGCTACATACCCGCGCGTGCGAGAGCGAGAGAAGCGCAGAGAACCCCCGCACCCGCACATCCCTATATCAGACACGATGCAGCGCGTGTTGGCGACGCGCGTGCGTCTCTTCCAGCGCCCCGTGCGCTCCGCTGTGACGACCAGCAGCAGCAGCAAGGTGTCCGGCTTCGCGACCAAGGCGCACGACGACTTTGCCGACATCGTCTACGGCCAGGACGTGGGCGTGCGCACGGTCGAGTTCAACCGCCCCAAGGTGCTCAACGCGCTCAACCTGCCGATGGTACACCACCTGACGAAGCGCTTCCACAAAATCGAGGCCAACGAGACCGTGAACGCGGTCGTGTTCTCCGGCGCCGGCGACAAGGCGTTCTGCGCGGGCGGCGACATCCGCTCGCTCTACGACAACGGCAAGGACCCGACCACGCGCCACCTGGTACGTGTACATGTACATACTCGTCATCTCTATTTGTATTATAGACAGACGTGCATGGATGATGAGTGGTGGCTCATGTCGTGATGCTTTATTTATGCTCGCTCGCATATCCATCCCCACAGGCGCTGGACTTTTTCCGCCATGAATATCGCCTCAACTACCTGCTGGCGACGACCGAGAAACCGATCGTGTCGTTCCTGAACGGCGTGACCATGGGCGGCGGCGTGGGTCTGTCGATGCACGGCAAGTTCGTGGTCGCGACCGAGAAGACGCTCTTCGCGATGCCGGAGACCGCCATCGGCTTCTTCCCGGACGTCGGCGCGTCCTACTTGCTGCCGCGTCTCGGCCGCCGCCTCATCGAGGGCGAGCACTACGCGTCCGACGTGCCAAAGTCCAGAGCGCTCACGGGCCAGGGGGTACGTTCCATGTATTTACCATTGGCACAGAGTGTGAACGGGTGACTGACATGGTCTGTGTGTGTGTGTATGTGTATTCCAACAGCTTGGTACGTACTTGGCACTGACGGGCGAGCGCGTGAAGGGCAGCGAAGTGATCGGTCTGGGGCTCGCGACCCACTACATCCCGTCGAGTGAGTACGAGTCGCTCGTCCACCATCTCACGGGCCTCGAGTTCCAGAGCTACATGACCCAGGAGCAGCGCGACGAGATCATCCACGAGTCACTAGAGGAGCTCGAGACCGACGAGGCGCACGCCGAGATCGATCCGGAATACCTCACGACGGTCGAGAAGGTCTTTGGCGCGCAGAACGACGACGACAGCGTCGAGGGCATCTTCGCGCGCCTCCAGCAGCTGGACAGTGACTGGGCCAAGGAGACGATCGCGACGCTCGAGAAGATGTCGCCGCTGAGCCTCAAGGTGACGCTCGAGCAGATGCGCCAGGGCGCCGTGAAGAACTGCGCCGAGTGCTTCCAGATGGAGTACCGAATGGCCACGCGCATGCTCGAGAACCCGGACTTCTTTGAAGGTGTGCGCTCGGTGATCGTGGACAAGGACCGTTCGCCAAAATGGGCGAAGAAGGACGTGGCGCAGGTGACGCGAGAGGAGGTGCTGCACTTCTTCGCGCCGCTCGATGAGGACAAGGAGTTAGTTTTGTACGATGCGTCCGAATAAACAAACACACCGGTGGGCGAGAGCGCAAGAAGGGGCGAACGAATGAATGGCCAATTCCACTTCATGCAGCAGCAACTGCTTGACGCCTGTGCGAGCGAGTGAGTGGGGGAGGCTGTGGACAGAAAGAAGCCTTGGTTCAAGTCTCTCAGGTGAATGAATGGATGGATACTCTTTAGTGGAGTTTGCAACCAACAGCAAAGCAAAATATGAAAAACGACAACACCATTGATTTTGTGAAATGCATGAGGTAGATGAGGGCAGGCAAATCATGTTGTGCCAATTAGCTCGTAGCTGCGTGCGTGGTGGTGGCCAACCTCCTCCGTCTTCTTCATTGCTCGGAGTCACATCGATTGTCAAATTGCTTGCTGCTTGAATTCATAACTTAGCTTCTTTCACCCTCCTGTCCATGCCTAGGTGCAGTAAGTACCCTCCAGTCTTGTTCTTCTCATTGTGATCCTTGTGAACTACTCTCGAGTCCACCGCGAGCTAACCCAGGATCCTGACGAGCGCCGCTTTCTGGAGACTCGTGAGGTGTTTTGGGAACACAATGCCGAACTTGATCACGAGGTTGCCTCGCTGCTGCTGCTCTCCCAGTGGACCTGCTGCTATCTGTTTGGAGAGCGGCATGCCCTCCTGCTTGACCACTTTCTCGGTCGCGGGCGTCACCACGTCGTTGCACGAGATCGCGAGCTTGCGGCCGTCGAGCGTCGGCACTTGGACGCAGTAGTCGCCGAGCGCCTCGCTTAGCTTGAGCTTGGCCGTGAACACCAGGTTGGCCCCATCATGCGTGTACAGCGCGTGCTTCTTCTGCGCGATCTGGAAGACCACGTCGCCGGCTTCATTCGTGCGCGTCTCGTGGCCCTCGCGCTCGAACGTGACCTTCGTGCCGTGCTTCCAGCCAGGCTTGACCTTGATCTGGAACGCCTTGGTCTCGTCCGAGAGCTCGTCGTTCTGCAGCCGCTTGCGCTCCACTTCAATGGTTTTCGTGACGCCGTTGAAGAGCTCCTCGAGGGTGCACTCGACGTCCTTGACGATCGACTCGGCCTTCTCGGGACCTTTCTTGCGCAGCGCGCTCGCAAACGGCATCGTGTCGCCGAACCCAAAGTCCGAGAACGGGTTCGCCGTGCCGAAGAACTTGTTGAAGACGTCCTCCGAGGCGCGCTCGTTGAACGCGTAGCCGTCGCGCATCTCGCCGTTGTCATCCGGGACGCCGTTCTTGAGCCCGTCGTAGCCATACTGGTCGAACGTGGCGCGCTTCTGCGGGTCACTGAGCACACCGTAGGCCTCCGAGACCTCCTGGAACTTGTGCTGCGCCTCGCTCAGGTTGCTCTTGTTCTTGTCCGGATGCCACTTCATCGCCAGCTTGCGGTAGCTGCAAGAGAACAACACAAATCAGGACAACATTCCCCATTTGATCATCACAAGCACAGACAAATAAGCGCTTGTACGTACGCTCGCTTGATCTCTTGGTCGATGGCGCCGCGAGGCACCTCGAGGATCTCATAGTAGTCCATCTCGCTGCTTCTGGTAGTGTTGTTGGGTGTGGTTACTTACAGGAAACAGAGACAGAGAGAGATGCCTGGACTTCCTCACGAACTTGACGGGTGCTCTCGATGCTCTCTGGTTGGGCTTCTTTCTACTCGCTTGGGGAAATCGGAATCTGCCTTTGGAGAAGACGCGGAGTGAGAGTAAGCGAGCGAGCCTGCCTGCTTGACAGCAGAGCTAAAATAACCAGACAGAACCATCGTTATCCCCGAAATAACACGACCGATCAGATCAAGACCCTGGCGAACTAAATGCACACGCACACGTCACAAGATTTCATTTCTTGCAGCATATCCAACAGCACGCCATGCATATGTATTTGCAGCTACTCCACCGCAGTCAGCGCCTCCAACTCGACAGGAGCAGAAGCAACTTTCACAGGCGTGTCCGCCTTAGCCTGAGCTTGAGACTCGTCTTCTGAATCTGCTTCGGAGGTCAGCTCAAACGGTCGGATCACGCGCTTCTCGCCCAGCAAGTGCACGAGGAACGCGATCCGCTCGGTCACGCCGTTTGTAAAAATGATCTCGTAGTACCCTGGGAAGAGTGTCAGATTGCCAGCGTCGTCATAAAGCGCGAGCGTCGTGTCGTGCAC
The DNA here is from genome assembly GCA_023333955.1 of Globisporangium paroecandrum. Taxonomy (NCBI): domain Eukaryota; phylum Oomycota; class Peronosporomycetes; order Pythiales; family Pythiaceae; genus Globisporangium; species Globisporangium paroecandrum. The sequence continues at coordinate 2,785 of JAASFU010000292.1, read as the reverse complement.
GTGGAACTCGAGCTCGGCGACTTGCTGCACGTCGAGACTCACGCGCTGGTACGCGAACAGCTGCTGGTTCAGCAGCGTCGCGGGCCCCGTGGCGTCGACCGAAAGCGGCCGGAAGAACGCAAACACGACCTCGTCGCCCGCCATTTTGCCGTCATTCGAGACCACGATCTGGAACTTGGTGTCCAGCCCTTCTGAAATGGTTTGCGTGCGCTTGACCTTCGTGATGTCGTCAGCATCATCGTCATCACTCGAGGACGACGCGATGGAGAACTTGGTGTAGCTCAGTCCGTACCCGAACGGGAACACGGGCACTTCCTTGAAATACCGATACGAGCGTCCCGGGTACTCGGTCATGCTCATGCTCTTCATCGGCACCGAGTCGACGTAGTTCGATCGGTACATCGTGACGGGGAGCTTGCCGCCTGGGTTGTGGTCGCCAAAGAGGATGTCTGCGAGCGCCTGCGCGCCATAGAAACCCGGATAGAAAGCTTCCACGAGCGCGTCCGTGTGGAGGATGATCTCCTCGGCGCCGATGATGCCGCCGTTGAAGAGCACGACGACCGTCGGCTTGCCCACTTTCCGGATCGTCTTGAGCAGCTGCATCTGGATCGCCGGGAGCTCAATGTTCTCGCGGTCGTATGCCTCACGCTCGATCGTCGTGTCGATGCCGAGGAAGAGCACCACGGCGTCGGCTTCCTTTACGATCGCGACGGCCGCAGAGAAGCCCGCCGTGGACGTGTCGTTCATGCCGCAGCCCTGCGCATAGAGTGTCGAAGAAGCATCACCTTCGCCCCCTGTGTTTTTCGCCTTCAAAGCTTCAAATGGCGTCTGCACGCAGCCCAGTTCGCGGTAGTCCCCATGGCAGACCTGTCCATAGTAGTTGCCCATCATGCCCTCTTTCGCGGCCGCGTGCGGTCCAACCACTGCGAGTTTCGTCACTCCTCGGTTGCGCAAAGGCAGCGCCTGGTTGTGGTTCTGGAGCAACACGATCGACTTGCGCGTCATCTCCAGACTCAGTTTCTGCGACCACTTGGTGTTCACTTCGCTCGGCGGCACGTGCCAGTACGGCTGATCGTCGATCGGATCAAAGAGCCCGAGCTGGAAACGCAGCGCGAGCGAGTTGCGAATCGCGTCGTCGATGTACTTGGTCTCGAGCTTCTTCTCCTTTACGAGTTGCTCAAGGCAGTCGAAGTACACCTCGCCGCTGTTCACGTCCGTACCGCTCTGGATCGCCAGCACGCCGGCTTCGCACTTGGTCTTGGTGTAGTGGCGCTTCTCCCAGATGCCGCGGATCGCACCAGAGTCGCTCGTGATGTAGCCGTCGAACCCGAACTTCTCGCGCAGCAGACGCGTCATCGCGGTGTTCGCGCACATGGGCACGCCGTTCACCAGGTTGTACGAGCACATGATGCCCTTTGCCTTCGCCTCGACGACCGACGCGCGGAACGCCGGCAAGTACGTGTCGGCAAAGTCGTACTTCGACACGATCGCGTCGAACTGCATGCGGTCCACGTCGGCGTAGTGCTCGTACGAGTACGCGACCCAGTGCTTGAGTGTCACGACAGCCTGCAGATACCGCGGGTCTTTTCCCTCTTGCAGCCCGCGCGTGTACGCGACGCCGTAGAGCGAGTTCACGAGCGGGTCTTCCGACGGCGTCTCCATATTTCGTCCCCAGCGCGGATCGCGGTTGATGTTGATGTTCGGCGACCAGCAGTCGAGTCCCAAGTGTGGCCCCGCGGCGTAGTTCTCGCGCGCACCCTCCAGCCAAAGTGCACGCAGCTCCCAGCCGATCACCTGCGCCATCTCGTACACCGCAGCGGGGTCGAACATCGCGCCGATGTTGACCGGATTGGGGAAGTTCGTCGCACAGTTCGTGCCGCACGTCGACTGCACGCCGTGCACGCAGTTCGCGCCCCAGTTGTACTCGGGGAGCCCCAGCTCCGACACGTTTCCCTTGGGGCTCGCGCGTGCAGTGAGCAGTAGCACCTTGTCCTTGAGCGAGAGCCGCTTGAGCAGGTCGTCCACGCGCTCGGGCGTGCTCAGCGATGTGTTGCAGAACGGGAACGATGCGTGTGCCAACTCACACGCGCGCGGGATCTCCGCGAGCGCGCCTGAGAGCAGCAGCGACGTCGCAGACGACGCGAGAAGAGACAGCAGCAGCAGCGGCGCCATTTGAGTACGTTTGCTTTCGCTCCTCGTCTTGTTCTTCGGTGTGTTTTGTTTAGGGAAAGATCGGAAATGAAAGGCGTTCTGATTGAAGTTTGGAGGCTGCCACTATATTTGACATTTATGACGAAAATCAGATCTGATCCCATCGAAAGAGAGTCCATGTCAATAAAAGAAAGATGTATGAGGAAAATATACTTATTTGAGGACGAAGTAAGAGAACCAAGGCGGTACGATTTCGGTAAACTGGTAAAAATTCATAGCTACCGGTATTTTCTGCTTGAGTTCGGTAGATTATAAATCGGGATTTTGATATGTTCGACTGCATAGTGGGACCAAGATGTTCGGTGATGTCGCCCATCCGCGAGATTCGATTGGTATTTGACCACATTCAAGAGTATCACAAAATACGGGATTCAACTAGAAGAGGGAATATAACTTTAGGACAGCTTCATCAGGACAACTGAGTGTGGAGGTGCTACTGTGGCTGTAAAAAGTCTCCGCACCCCTGAAAATTTATCACGTTTTGCGAATTTTCTCCGCTTGTGAGAACTTTCGCCAGGAGAATTTGGGACGGGAATATTCTCCGTGATGAGCTGGTCAGTCTGAGCCGTCTCTT
>JAASFU010000291.1:0-29239 GCA_023333955.1 Globisporangium paroecandrum | reverse complement strand
CTTGTCTTTCTTTGCGAATGGCGTTCACGTGAACGCACTCGCAAAGCATTCACAGCTCACTTTTTGCGAATGGTGTTCTTCGAGGCTTTTTCAAGCTCAAGTGCCTCTATCTATTTATACTTCTCGTTTTGCTGTTTAAAAAGATCCTTCAATTCTCAATTCAGTGTAAATATACGGTATAGGAAGTCAAAATATACAAAACAACGAGTTATGCGCTGTAGTGAGTATAAATCTACACAAACTGCTCACAAAGACGTTCATTCTGGCATCGAGGTATACAAAGATGAAGTGTAAATAGCTCTCTAAAGTTGTATTGTGAGCACATTCTCAAGGCCACCTCCACTAATGAAACTAAGTGAAATGCTCCCTTGAGAACAAATAGTCTCTATCAACTAATAACATTGGTGAGTGATGGTTACTATTTTGACCAATCAGATTAAGGGAAACCCACACTTGAGGGAAAAGATTCTATTTCGCACTTCCCGTTGAGTTGAAGCTCACAAACTGGAAGAACAAGTCGAAGAAGGAAGAATGCGGACGGAGGATCTCATGCCGCGCCGGAAGAAGCTGCGCTCGCTGCCTTCGCCGCCGCTTGCGCTGCTGCTGCTGCTAATGGCGGGGGTGCTGCAGCTGTTCACCACGATATCTGCGCTCCCCACCTTAGACGCAAGCCGCGCCGCTGACCCCCCGGTCCCAACGGAGCTCGTGCCGTTGAACCAAGACGCGAACGTGTCGTACACGCCCTGCGCCAACCACAAGACATGCGACGACTGCTTGGCCGCGAGCTACACGTGCCACTTCTGCGAGTTCGACTTCCAGTGTCACGCCATCGGCTCGCCGCTGGGCTGCGTCACGGGTATCTCCACGTGCCACCACCTCGACGGTACGCGTATTTTCTCGCTGACCTGACAAGCTGCATCATGACCTGTATAGGTTCTCGGTGTACTTACGGGTAACTACTTTATAATGACGTGCTCGTGGATCTATAGATTGCAAGCGCCAGGTGCCTCAGTACGTTGGCTACGGGCCACCGCCGTCTGTCGTGATTGCTGTGCTGTGCTTGATGGTGACGCTGACGTGCTGCATTTGCGGCATTGCCTCAATCTGCTCAGTCTTTCTGCGACGCAAAAAGCCCAACACAAACAATCTCTCCGTAGCTGCAATTGCTGCTGCTGCAAGGAAGAAGAAAAACAAAACTACGCTCATGTACGTCCATCTATATGAGAATGTGTGCATACTGCTGTGGTGACCTGCAAGCACTCATTATCACACCTTGACCATGTTGCATTGTCATCAGAAATCGAGACGATGAAGAGCTCGCGCAGTCCCAAGAAGAGCCACTGCTCGCAGAGATCAGTGAGCACGAGATCATGTCGTTCGAAGATGACGTCGACAATGCCACCCTCGAGCGATTGAGTGCGCGTCGCGAACGGTACGCTTTTCACTCGCAACAGGGTTGTCTCGGCAAATATCATCATCTATCATATCAGCTTCAGATCACTAACATTGTTGTCTGTGCATTCTGCAGAGAGCGCCCGTTCACGTGGCGATCGTTCTTCGTCCGCATCATGTGCATCACAAGCCTGATCAGCATCACTGTGTTCGCGCTCATGTTTTACCCGCGCATGCCGGATTACAACGTCTGCAACCGCGAGTTCGACTGGGAGTCGATCCTGCAGAGTCTGCGCAGCCTGCACCCGAAGATCGAGTATCAGGTGCTGATCAGCGCGATCAACGAGAACCGCTTTGGGTTCCTCCTGGAAGAGGGCAAAGCCGACATTTACCACAACAACACGCTCGTGGGCTACTGGAAACTGGATGCGCCGCTGGAGGCAAAAGCCGGCTCGATCTCGGACGTAATCGCGCCGATCAAGATTGAACCAGGCTACTCGGAGGCATATGCGCTGTGGACCGCATTCCGAAACAACGAGCTCATTTTCCGCATCAACGCGACCGTCTCCGGCTCCATCACCTGGGGCAAACACAAGGTTCGTGGTTGCTTTGTGGCGGGCGCGTAGCGCCAATTAACTTTTCCTAACCATTTCTGATGTTGTGGCGTGCAGATCTATCGCATCTCGACTTCTGTGGACGACATTGAGTTCCTCGTCGGCGCCGAGTACGACCGCGGACTGTGCAAATGCACCGAGTACCTGGAGCCGCAGTGAGGAACGACGAGTCAAGCTTCTCTTTGAAGAGCTATAATATCTCCGTGAGCTTTCTCTTCGTGCTGTATGTGTGTCTGCCTTTGTTTTTTTATATATATTTGAATGCTTTTGTACACCAGCTTGTCTTCCTTCATCTGCAATGGCTGTCATGTGGCAAGTCAAGACAAGGAAACCTTTTCTGGCATTTCTCTCTTTGAAGCCACGTTGCAATGCAGCAAATGAAGCCACGAGGAGCCGGGTTCGAGACCTGCATCGAATGAAGGTGATGCATACTTCCAATCGCTTTTTCTCTTATAAAACTGACATGTATTCGTTCTTTCTCTCTTTCTACAGTGTTCGGCAGCTTTCCGGTGCTCAAAGACACACACACACAGAAGGCAAAGACGCTGCTGTAAGCCATTTTTGTATCCTTTCGTGGTTGATAGATCTTCGCCCCCTTTTCGAGGAAAGCCGCGCGCCTAGCGTCCACATACTTATCTGAAGGTGTCGTAACGCTCGGCGCGGTTCTTGGAGTACACGACCTGGCAGAGCTGGATCGTGCGCGCGCGGAAGCCGGCGGCGCAGTACATGAGGTAGTACTCCCACATGCGCTTGAAGACATCCGAGCGCTGGATCGTGCCGTTCTTGACGTGCTCCTGGAAGCGCGCGTTCCAGCACATGAGCGTCTTGTCGTAGTCTGGGCCGAGGTTGTGCACGTCCTCGACGACCATCTTGCGCTCGGCGAAGAGCAGTGCCTGGGCCGTGGACGGCAGGAAGCCGTTCGGGAAGATGTACTTGAGGATCCAGAGCTGGTTTGGCACCTTGAGCGAGCGGTTCGCGGCGATGCCGTGCACCACGGAGAGACCGCCGTCCTTGAGGCAGCGCGCGATGACCGAGTAGTACTCGTCCAAGTTCTTGTAGCCGACGGCTTCCACCATGGCGATGGACACCACGCGGTCGAACTGGCGGTCCATCTTGCGGTAGTCGCAGTACTCGAAGCTCGTGAGGTGCGAGACACCCTCACGCGCGGCCCACTCGCGAGCGCCCTTGAGCTGCTCGTTCGAGATGGTGATACCTGTGACGTGCACGCCGTAGTTCTTGGCCAAGAAGCACGCGAGACCGCCCCAACCGCAGCCGATTTCGAGCACGCGCATGCCCGGCTCAAGTTTAAGCTTCTGCGCGATCAAGTGGAGCTTGTTTTGCTGCGCCTTGTCGAGGTCCATGACGTCGTCAACGCCCTTGTAGTAGGCGCACGAGTACTGCATGTATGGGTCCAACCAGAGCTTGAAGAAGTCGTTGCCGATGTCGTAGTGGTGCGCACCGACAATTCCCGCGCGTGACGGCGACTGGTAGTTGAAGATGTGCGCGCCGAGCGCGATGAGCTTGGAGTTCCACGCCTTGAAGAGCTTGCGCTTGGAGGCCGCTGGGAGCGAGAGCAGGCGCGTGAGCACGACGTCGAGCGGCGTCACGGCTTCCCACTTCTTGACCATGTAGGACTCGCCGATCGCGAGCATGCCGCGGTTGACCCAGTCGAGGAAGATGGACTCGTCGTGGACGATGATGTCGCGGCCCACGATGATGTTGGCTTCCGCGAGCATCTTCTTGATGAACGTGGTGGCGCGCGAGCGGAGCACGGGGCGCAGCGCGGCGCGCACGAGCAGCGAGCCGAGGGCGACGCCGCCGACGACGGAGGCAGCGACGATCGCGGTGTTTTGCTTGACGGCGGACATCTTTCGAGGTGACTGGCGAGCGGGACGGGTGGGGCGAGTTGGAAAGTGAAATGCGCTGCTTTTCAAACGCGCGGCATTGCGGTTCCCTCCCCTTGCCTTGTCTTGCCTTGCTGGACCTGCAGGACAAGAGGGAAAAGCTCACGGACGACGGACGGCCAGGGTGCGAGGCCACCCTCCCCCCTCTCTGCGTGGGCCCCTCCTCGCCGCACTGCCCCGGTGCTGACGTGGTGAGGAGCCATAGGGGGTTTCCGGGCTTGCTGGCTGGGTCGAGGCGAGGCGGGCAAAGCAGTGGACAGAACACAGGCACGCGCGTGGGATCCCACGGCTCTAGAGCTCTGCTCACTGGCGCTGTATCAATTCATATTCAACGGGGTATGCATTCTTGCAGGCGATTTAGGTCATCTTGCTGAAAACTGGTTCGTTACTGTGAAAGGTATATTATTTATGAAAGGAGGTTGATGACACCTTTTTGTGTCAAATTGTTGCAAAATCCGTACCTTTTTTGTACACGAGAGCGGAAAAGATGCGCCGCGTTTGGATAGGGGGGTTAATCCTTCGCTCTCTCTTTTCGCGACCGAGTGTGAATGGATGCATTTGCATCGCATTTGCTCTGCTGCTCTGTATTGCGCAGCAGACGTCTCATATCACACAGCCTCAGGCATCCAGACAGCTCACTCGTCGCGCTTAGTTTCCACGCAAGGCGAGGCGAGCTCTGTGTCGAAAGTAGTGAATCCATTCGAGACAGAGCTCGGATATGGTTGTCAAGACGAAATATCGATAGAATATCAACACGCGAAAGCTGAACCGTTGCACGCTGAGTGCGCTGCTCTACTTACTGTATGAACCGACATGAACCAACCCCCTTGATGTCTTCACGTTGTGGAAATGGATCCAAGATCAAGATCGCAGGTTGTAGAGGTATCCGATGGCTGGAAACGGAAACCGCAGCCATCTCCGATGACCTCGTTTGGTTGTGAACCCTCTCTCGTTCCGGTTTGGTTTGCCTCGTTGGAGCGTTCTGATTGGGTTGCTTGCTTTGCGTGGGATGTTTGTGATGCTTTTGTGCGCTGTTTTGTGATGACCACTTCGACCAGTACAGAGGCGAAAAACCTCGGCAATCATGGAAGTGGATGAAAAAAATCAGGCGTGATGAAAGTGAGGAAGGACGCCTCCTCTACTTGCTTGTTGCTGAAGCAGACAGAAAATATTTGATAGTGGTCGAGAGGCTGTAAACACGAGCGAATGTTACGCGTTCGCCTGAAAGTGGCGGTCGACGTGGTCGGCGCTCAAAGTTGTTGATGAAGCGGAGATTTCCTTCCAGTGGATCCATGTTTCCCGAGATTTTTTGCGAGGGAAGAGCCTTTTGGCTTCAAACAATTGAAAAAATCGATTTTTCTCACAAACTGAGGTAAAAATGATGTAGAACTCGGACTTGAGTTCAGCACGACTCGATCCTGACACCCACTTGAGCGACAAGTCTACTTGCCGCTCAAGTGTTTATTCGCGCGAGGAGAGCTCTTTTTTTACGAGTTATGCTGTCATGCACACATACCTAAGCGTCCTTGTGCTTTGACCGCGCGCAACCATTCTTGGTAACGCACCAAGTTTTGTTGAAAGCCGATTTCTCAGACAAATTCGACGAAGGGTCCATAACCAGTATTGCACCGATTTATACCGACCATATCGGTATTAATCCGAAATGTATTTTGGAGTTTGGTATGTGGGTGTTTGGGTGTGTCCTTCAAATCGTTTTCGCACTTAAGCGAGCTACACGGGGTGTTTGGGCGTTTGCTCTTCCAACTTTCTTGGCCGCAAAAAACAAGACGTGAGTGAACATTGCGAGCGTGTGCTTAACGAACAAAGCGAAGGAAGCAGGACCCAAAGTCATGGGAGGCAAGCAGTCGCGCGTAGAGGCGTCGGACGTGGAGACGGAGCTCAAGCACCAGGGCGAGCGCGAGGGAGAGACCACGGCGTCCATCAACCTCACGCCCGCGCTCGTCGCGCAGCTCAACGACAAGTCGGAGCCGAAGCACGCGCCAGCCGCCAATGGTGTGCACCTGACCCCAGAGTACGTCGCGCGCGCGCGATCTTCATGCTGTGGAGCGAGCATTTGAAGGGATTGTGGGATGCATGTACAGTATGTTTACTTATTCTTATGTGTGTGCTATGTCGCGCTGCCTCGATGCGTTGTGTCGTGGCTGCTGCAGGCAAGAAGCGTTTGTGAAGAAGCAATTGCAGGATGCGTACCTCAAGGTGAACGCTTTACCTTGCTTCAGAATTTCAGAATTACGCCGTGTGGATGAGGCGCACCAAGCAAATACTTCGCCGGTATACTAAATGCATGTGGGTATGCTGATGGCGATGCGATAGGGCGCGGCTGACTTCCGCAAGGACTTTGAAGCGAAGCAGAAGCAGCAGAAGCAGGAGTCGTCCGTGAAGACGTCGGTGGCGGACGCTGCCAAGCAGGCGCAGCTCGCGAAGGAACAGGAGGCGAAGGAGAGCGCGAAGGTGCAGCGCCTGGTCGATGAGATCAGCCGGAAGAAGTACCGCGCGCCGCTGAACGACGTGCAGTGCTCGCCCGAGCGGGATGCATGCCTGCAGTGCTATAGAGACAAGCAGAGCGACATCCTGCAGTGCAAGGAGGTCGCCGACGCGTTCGTCCGATGCTCTCAGCAGACCACCGAGGTGAGTGGGGACCCTGAATAGCTAATTATCATCTGTGAGCGTGTATCATGCACCTAACTCTATTTTATTTGTGTGTGTGTGAATCTGCTGGTGTTGGTGAAACAGCAATTTGTGAAGGAGAGCTAAAGTGGCGTTGCTTTATGAAGAAAGACAGGTGTGCGTGCATGGAGAGCTACAAAGAAACACACATCTCGCCTTTTCGAGCAAACAAGTAACGAGAGCTGGTTGGTGTTTCTTTCTTCCAGCGATGCTGCTTCACTTGTGAAGAAGGCGCGATCCAAAATGAAATTCTAATGAACTCAAAAACAAACTCACAGCATGCGAACTGTAAATGTTATCGAAGTGGCGTATTGGAAGCAACTCCGTTTTGATTATTTGACTATGACACGCGAGCTACTGACACCATCCGCACCTTCATGCACGTTGACTTGCAGAGCATCGACGCGATCCACTTGCTGCAGTTTCTCGACTTTTAACTGCAGCGGAGGTCACCAGCAGCATCCATCTTCATCGTCCTCTGTTTCCACATGACACTCTCAATCACCACCGATCTCTGCTGCGCACTGTAAAGGGCTCCGAGACGGTCTACGAGCTCAAGAAGATGCTCACTTCCTGCAAGAGCGAGACAAGCGCGCTGAGACTCTACCAGGGGAGGCGAAAAGCAGACGAAAGTAGTAACACAAGCAACCGTGAATTATGCGTGTGTATGTGTGTTTTATCTTCTTAGTGTTATTAGCAAATCGGGTGGCTTTTGCTGTCAGCATAAATGAAATCTCTGCGCTCAAGATCTTGAAGCTATAGTGGTCGGACGGGAAGCATAATCTAGTTAGTTCTTGCGGTCTTCCAGGATGCTTCCGATCATGCCCGGACGCACGTAGTCCTTTGGCTTGCCCACCTCGGCGCCGAGGCCCGCGAAGCTGTCGACCTGGATGATGATCTCGCGCGCGGCCTCGACCTCGTCGATGAGCTTCTGCTCGTCCGCGGTCGCGTTGCGCTTCTCCTTGCGCAGCTTGGTCAGGATCGCGTCCGCTTTCACCGCCTTCGGCAGCGTCGCGTTCAGCAGCGCCACGCGATCGTTCTGGTCCTTGGACACGAAGAGCGAGTCCGAGAGCAGGTCGCGCACCTGGTTGTCCGTCGAGAGCAGGTCCGCGACCTTGCGGATCTGCTTGTCGGTTGGCACGTCGTACGGCAGGCCGAACGGGAACGACAGCGTGCGCATCAAGCCGCCGACGCCTGGCACTGGGAAGTTCTTGCTGATGCCGACCAGACCGTTCTGGGCTTCGTAACAGAGCTGTGTCATGGCGTAGTCAAAGATAATGTCAATGCCCTCCACGTGGCGGTTGTTCTTGTAATACCACAGCGCCGAGTAGCCCAGGTACAGCGACGAGAACACGTCTGCGAAGCGACCCGAGATCATCTCGGCAAACTTGAGCTTGCCGCCGAGCACCAGCGCGAGGTCGGCCGAGACCGCAAAGTTCTTCGCGATCTTCGACAGCTGTGACTCGTAGTGCTCCAGCAGGTCGTTCTTCGAGCGCGAGCGGGTCACCGCAGAGGTGAGCGAGCCGGTCGTGTTGGCGACGCCGTGCTTCACGAGGTTGTTCACTTCGCGCTTGAATCCTGCGATGTCGTCGCCGTGCTGGATCGTCTTGATCAATTCGTACAGATGCGGGTGAGCGCGCGTGAGACCCTGTCCGAAGATGATCAGCGAGCGCGTCAAGATGTTGGCGCCTTCGACCGTGATCGCCACTGGGAGCGACGAGTAGATGCTCGACAGGAAGTTGTTGGGGCCGCGGCAGATACCGGCGCCGCCGAGCACATCCATGCCGCGGTTCACAGTGTCGCGACCACGGTCCGTGATCTGCTGCTTGCACACGCCACTGATGACTGCAGGCTGCTCGTGCTGGTTGATCATTGCGTTCACCATGTGCTGACCCGACTGCATGATGAACGCCTGACTGCCCATGACCGCGAGCTGCTCCTGGATGCCCTCAAGCGACGCGATTGGCACCTTGAACTGCTTGCGGATGCGCGAGTACGCACCGACGGCGTTTACCGACACCTTGGCGCCAGCGACAGCGGACGCAGGCAGACTGATCGAGCGACCTTCCGCGAGGCAGTCCATGAGCATGTTCCAGCCGTAGCCGACGCGGGTCTGCCCACCGATGATCTTCTCCATTGGGATGAACACATCCTGACCAGTCACTGGTCCGTTCATGAACGGCACCGCGAGCGTGTCGTGACGCTGTCCCATCTGCAAGCCAGGGTGGTCGCGTTCCAAGAGCGCAACCGTGATACCTTCGTGGCCCAGTCCCTTCAAGAGTCCCTGAGGATCCTTCACGTCAATCGCAAGACCGACGCACGACGCAACTGGAGCCAACGTGATGTAGCGCTTGTTGAACGTCGCGCGGATGCCCAGGACACCGTCCTGCTCGACGACGACGCCCGAGTCGCGCATGGCAGCGGCGTCCGAGCCGGACGCTGGACCCGTCAAACCGAAGCACGGGAGCTGCTTGCCCGATGCCAAGCCTGGCAAAAAGTAGTTCTTCTGCTCGTCCGTGCCGTAACGCAGCAAAAGCTCGGCAGGTCCAAGCGAGTTTGGCACGCACACTGTAACCGCGGCAGGAGGACTGCGCGACGCGATCTTCGTGATCACCATCGAGTGGCCGTGTGCAGAGAATTGCTTGCCGCCGTACTCCTTCGGGATGATCATGCCCAGGAAGCCCTTCTCCTTGATGAACTTCCACACGTCGAGCGGCAGGTCCTGGTTGTTGCTGACCGAGTAGTCGTCGATCATCTCGCAGAGCTGCTGCACTTCGTTGTCCATGAAGCTCTGCTCTTCCGGCGAGAGCTTGGCCGAGTACTTGTCGAGCGTCTTGAGGTCCGGTGAGCCCGAGAAGATGTCGCGGTCAAAGCCGACCGTGCCGCTCTCGAGCGCGGCCTTCTCCGTGTTGGACATGCGCGGCATCATCTTCTTCGCGACCTTGTAGAGCTGGCCGTAGACGAACGAGCGGGTCTGCATGGTCTGCACCGCCGAGATGTGCGTGGTGGAGACGCTGTTGGCGGCCGAGAGCGCGCGCACAGAGCGCTTAGACGCGGTCTTCAGGAGCGCTGGCGAGAGCATCGTGGCCTGTCGTGTGGGCGGAGTGAAGGTGATGAGAGAAGCGCGCGCGGCGGATCCAATTGGGGAATGAGCTGGTGTCGCAATGCGAGAGAGAGCTTTGCGCCTTTGCGCCTGAAAGCGCTCATCAGTTTTCTTCACGTTCAACTTGGACGTGCGAATTCCCCCCAAAAATAGTAGTCCAAGAAACATGCGCACTTAGATGTTTCTTTTGATAGCAGTTTCAAAGAGGTTTCAATATTTTATTTTTGAGTACTGTATGCAAAAGTAAAATTGTCAGCTTGTATATTAAACACTGCTGCGCAAAGCTTGATCAACCTATGGGAGGTGGCCCAAAATGTGTTTAAAACAGGATGAACATCCTCTTTAATTTAGCTTAGGTGCACATGCGCGAGTTTCTGAACTCAGGAATGCGTACTTAAAAGCCACTGAACGGTTTCTCTTCAACGAGCGATTCGGACGTGGATTCGCACGTGGGACGACGTGCCGATTGGGGGAATTCCCGTGCTGACGCGCCTGCGTCGACGGAATCTGAATACCAGACTGAGTGACCCACATCGCCCCAAACGAGATCGATCTCACGAACCGTTGCCACTCAAAATGGGTTCACTGGTGACGACGCACTTCACCTGTTGCTGGACGACACGCCAGCGTTTTCCATTCGCTTCGATGGTTGTCAGCTTTGGGTCCGGGGCATGGGGACGGAGAGGCCATCTGCATCTATGTATGCATGCATTGGCATTGCGATGCTTCCCATGAAACACGTCAACGGTAAGTCATAGCCCTGAAGAATACAAACGAACTCGCCAGGCACCAAGGAGGTGAAAGTGCTGCGGCTCTGGAAAAGTATCTTGTTGACTTGACTCGTTGCGAACGCAACTCTTTCACTGAGAGAATGGGTACAGTTCAGTCAATACAGTACTGACTCAAGTATTGACTGGACTGGACTGGACCCATTCGCTCACAGATACAGAGCGAAATGGCAGGACGAAGACGTTATGATGCACAACTTTGGCCCGGATTACGAGAAGACGCTGCTCTGCTGGAACGCGCGCTTTCAGCAGCACATCAAGAGCGGCGCAATCAGCGATCAGGAGTCCTACCTGCTCTACTGCGCGGCGGGCTTCCGGACGTGCGTGACGCAGCTCTCGCAGGTGGTCTTCACCAAGAAGCGCGCCGAGAAGTACGACACCGTGAGATGAGTAAGATACGAAAACAGGAAAACAGCACACAAACTCTCCAAGCGATGGCAGGTGAACGAAAATGGGAAGCAGCTAGCTACCAACTCTGCGAGACAGCAAGAATGGCGTTATTAACCAACCATTAGCTTTCGAAAATGAATAATACCTGCTGCTGCCTCCACGGTGATCTTCTCCCAATCTTCTTCTTCTTTATGCAGTGGTCTCGTTCATCTCGCGCTCGTAACGCAGCTTGTCCTGTTTGGCGGCGTCCATCCATGGCTCGCGCTCGTCCTCGCTCATGTCCTTCCACATCTGCGAGAGCTTGGCCATCACGTCGATCAGCTGCACGCCCGGGTCCATGCCCGCGCGCACCTGCTTGCGCTTCTCGATGCTAAAGAGCACGTACGCGCTGCGGGGCTTCTTCACGTCCTTCAACTTGGTCGCACCCGCTTTCTCTTTCCCATTCTGCTTCGTCGCCTCTTTCTTCACGGCTGCTTTCCCATTACTGGCCGAGCCTTTCTTCTGCTTCATTGCGGTCGGCGACCACGGCGATTTCGGGAGTCGCGCTTCGTTTGACGCTCGCGGCGAACTGTTGTCCTCATCCTTCACTCTGACGCTCGACGACTGTGACACATCCGTTGCGCCTTCCTGCTTGAGCTTCTTCTTCTTCTCGCTCGGAGGAGACGACGCAGCAGAGTTTGGGTCCTCTTCTTTCAGCTGCCACGCTAGCATTCCCTTCAATGTATTCGGGATCGGCTCCGCGATCTGGCGGATCTTCTTTAGCACGTACGACGCCTCGAGCTCCTCGCCCTTCGTCTCTCGGATTATCGCAGCAAACTCGAGAGCCACCTTCGCCATGTCCATGCTGGTCGCTCGCACCACGAAGTCAGCGAGCTCGTCCGCGTATCGGTCCACGATTTCGTCTCTTTCATCGCGCTCTTTTCGCTTCTTCGAGCGCTTGGCTTCGCGCTTCGCCTGCATCCGTTTCGCTTCCTTCATGATCAGCTCATCGACACGCAGCTGGTTCTGCTTGAGCTCTTCGCGAGCAGCCGCAAGACGCGCATCGAGACTCTCGCGCTGCTTCGCCAACTGCTGTCGCATCTCCTGCTCCTTCTTCTCTTTGATCTCCAGGTCAGCGTTATCTTTCTCGCAAATGCGCATTAGCGAGTCGCAGCGTCGTCCAAGCTCGGCGGCAGTTCGCGAGCGTAGATAGTAGTCAAACGCAAACATCTCGAGACTGCAGATCTCTTCCTTAATCTTCTCCCACGATCCGTAGCCAAACTTGTTGACAAGACACAGCAGGACGCGGTCCTCCTCTTCAGTGAAGACTTTGCCCCCTTTGCCTTGGTAATTGATCGGCATGTCTTCCCATGGGTTCGAGTACCGGTTCACTTTGCGCGATGTTTCTTCGGTCAAGCGCTCGATCTCCAGAAGCTTCGATTCTCCCTTTTCGATAGATTTGAGGATCTTTGGCCAGTCACCAAGCTCATCTTGGCCGCGAACAAGGAACACCTTCGCGTATTGGTCGACTTCTTCAAACGGTTTTCCCATTTCACGCGCCACAGCTTCGACATTTGCACGCCCGTATCGAGCCAACAGCTTAATGAACAGGAAAAACTGGGGCTTGTTCCAATCGCCAAAGCCTTCACGCAGCAGCCTCTCCTTCTCGTTCAGATCTTCAGCGCTCAAATATTGGGCATGCGGTGGGAGTGGTGGCTTTTCCATCTCGAGTTTCGCTTGCTCGTAGTTCGCGCATTCAATCTCATGCAGCTCCAGCAAGCGCTTGCGATTGTAAAACTGCCACTCGTCCATGCGAGGCAAACGCAGAGCCTTGGGCAACTGCTTCGACTTGTTGTTGTTGCTGCGCTTTCCCTCGGTTGGCACTTGACTCTGACGAATTACAGTGCGACGCTCGCGCTTTCCCATTCCCTCGGCAAAGTTTTTAGCGAACTCAGCCTCAGCAAGTCGCTTCAGTTCTTCCTGGCGCTCTTTCTCATTCGAGTAGTCAATACCATCGTGGTTCTGACAGCCGCCGCCATCCAGCTTGAAGTCGAGCAAGTCACCTTTGTCGTGAGCTTGCATCTTTTTCTTCATCTCCTCCGTTCGCTGCTCACCCTTGGCGAGAATCGCATCAATGTCCTCGTCGGTGATATTGGAGTCAGTTGCGCGGAACACCTGATCGGCACCAAATCGGATCATTTCGAGCATGTCGTTTTTGCTAAGCTTTGCTTGCTTTTCCTGGAGACGACCTTGCTGGACAACCATTGCATCCAACTTCAGCTTTTGCTGCGCACGCTCGATGATCTTCTCTTCAACGGAATCGGCGGTTACTAAACGGTACACATTCACCTCTTTCTTCTGACCGATACGATGCGCGCGATCCTGTGCCTGAAGATCGGCTTGAGGGTTCCAATCTGAGTCGTACAGGATAACCACGTCGGCAGTGTACAGATTGATACCGAGACCACCAGCACGCGTCGACAGCAGGAAGAGGAACTTGGACGAGTTCGGACGGTTGTACTCCTCGATCGAGCTCTCACGGTCCTCGTACGAAGTCTGCCCATCAATGCGGCAGTACTCATACTGGCGCATTCGGCAAAAGTCTTCCATCACGTCTAATATCCGCGTCATCTGCGTGAAGATCAGGACTCGAGAGCCGCGCTGCTTCAGTTTCTTCAGGAGTTTGTCCATCAGCACCATCTTGCCGCAGTTGTCAATCACGTGCTCACCCAATGGATCCAGGTTTCGGTCTTCCTGTCCTTCGAACAAGTACGGGTGTCCACAGCACTTGCGCAGTTGCATGACGATGTTCTGAAGCGCGCTTCTTGATACACCCTGAGCTCCTCCCATCACGGTATTCATGTCGCGCAACAGCAGTGACTTGTAAAGAGCTTTCTGCATGTTCGACATGCCGACAAACAAGAGCGTCTCTTTCTTTGGAGGCAGGCTCTTCTCGACGTCGGCTTTCAAGCGACGCAGCATGAAAGGGCGAAGAATCTTGTGCAGCTGACCAATCATCTGCTTCTTGGCTTCGTCATCATCGACGTCTAAATTGAACCACTCATCGAACTCGCTCGCGGACGCAAACACGTCCGGAAGCAAAAAATTTAGCAACGCCCACAGCTCGTGCAGGTTGTTCTGGAGCGGCGTTCCTGTGAGCAGCAAGCGGTGTTCGGTATCCAACATTCGAACCTGCAATGGAGCATTATAATCACAGAAGGTTAATCTCGTGCGCCAGAAAAAAACTGAAGAGAGCTTCCGACGAATAACACCCAACGTACCACAGTCGAGAATTGCGAGGACTCGTTCTTGATGCGATGGGCTTCGTCGATGATGAGATAGCGCCACGCGAACTTACAGAGTGCACTCTTCTCTTTTAAGCACATTTCGAATGTCGTCACGCACACGTCAAACTTGCGTTTCGCGTCAGTCAGTCCCGGGCAAAGCACTTCGTCAATCACGCGCTGGCGCTCTTGTTTGTCGCCGTGGAACTTAACTGCGCGCAGTGATGGGCACCAACGGTTGAACTCGTTGAGCCAGTTACTCAGCGTGGACTTGGGCACCAGTACGATATGAGGTCCCGACATGTTCTCAAACTCTAAAAAGTATCCGAGCACAGAGATCGTCTGCAGCGTCTTTCCGAGACCCATTTCATCTGCGAGAATGCCGTTAATACCTTGGTGGGCGAGGTTGATCATCCAGCTCAAACCCTCGAGCTGGTACTGACGCATGGTACCAAACTTGATCACCGACGGCTGCTTTGTCAGTCGGACCACGTCGTGCTTGTCCGTCAGCAGACTCTCGTCCTCTTCTTCCTCGCTGATGCGCTTCTTCTTCTTTCCGGAAGCCGAACTTTCGCTCGCATCTTTCTTCCCCACTTTTCCGCTGAAATGCGCAAAGATGTCGCTTTGCGATAGCAAATACTTGAGACGCGCGGACGCGATTTCGGATTTCTTCTTCGCGAGATCGTCTTTCTGGCGCTGTTCTTCTGCCTTCAGCTCATTACGTTCCTAAAAAAAACAAAGACAATGCATGGATACATTGAGTTCAATCCATTCTCCAAGAAACAACCAGGAGCAATTAGTGACGTACGTCAACTTCTTGTTGGCGAATCTCGTCTCGGAGCTTCTTCGCTTCGAGCTGTTTCTCAGTCAGCTCGCGTGGCGCGCGCTTCGGTTTTGGTTCATCTGGGATCTGGTTCTGTAATGTAGTACAACAAATACAACACTGCTTTAGTACTCCTCACTCGATAGAAAGTCCGCCACTGCCACTGAGAAATGCAAGCAGCCCAAATAATGTACGTACTTTCTTGCGCTCGCGCTTGCCGTCCACGTCTCCGTACAGCTCTTCTCGCTTGCGCTTGCGCTCGTCCTCGACCTCCTGGTCGCGCACGCGGCACTCTTCGTCGTAGCGCTTGCGGTCCCCAGCCGCCATTTCCACAAACTCTTCGCGCTCAACCGCCGAGAGCTGGTGCCAACGCGTGCTGACCTCCTTCATGATCGCGCCGAGCTCGAACGGCTCGTTCGTCTCGGCCACGCGCATCGTTAGCTCGTTCTTGACCTCCGCCATCATTTTCTTCTGGAAGAACGTGAACGCGCTCTTGGCCTTCACGGGCTGGCTCGCCTGATTCGACGTGTTCTGGAACTGCGCCTCGACCGCGACCCAGTCGCTGCGGTTCTCCTTCACGTGCCCTTCGCGCTTCGACATCTTTTCACCGGAGTACGCTTTGTTGTATGTATTTGTTTTTCCTTCTTTCTTCGCTCCGCGTCGCTCTTTCTTCTGGTCTCCGCCCTCAACACGTTCCACTCACTCCACCAGCGCGCGCGCTCGTCTTCAAGGGTCAAGAAGTGACACTCGAATATCACGCGCAGCAGGGGGTCAAGGGGGGACGATCTGGCCGCGTGTGCGCTCAGAGATAAGGCAGAAAGCAGGCAGTAGACACCCGCGCACGCGCGCCTTCGGTTCGGGTCTCGACGAGTGCTTTCTCGCTCTCTCGCGCTCTCGGTCGCTCGCTTTCTGCTGCGCGGAGAGAGGTTGGCGGGCTTTTCGGGTTGCCTTGCAAGCATGTTTTCTATGATCGATCGCACTGCAAACGACCCAATAGTTGTGAAGTACGTACGACCTTCGCGCAACATTTTCAGATCTGAAACTGCCACCAACAATACCGGTATCGAAGTTTTATATCGCCGCCACGGTATTCGAATTGTTTTGAGCCAATTGCTGTTGAAAACTTAGAATCCCGCGTAGGTATACGTCCTCTCCGTTTTCTATACGCCGCCACTGCTTTCCAACATTTACATGCTACAGGGTTAGAATCCCGTGGCGCTTCCGCTAGATAGACAAGTTTTTTCTAATGGTACAAAGGAAATACGCTAATATAAAGAGTTTGACTTAATATTAAGGTTTTGGTATACCCATTGCCATTTGCAGAGGTTTTTGATATACACATTTCACATCACGCCTGATATTTGTATGCCAATTCCACCTGCATTCGCCTCTTTTCTAACTATAGAAGGTGTGACATGCGCCCTGCCCCTATCGCAAGCAGGTGTCTTTCACTTTATTAAATCGCTGCCGTTAATTCCTTGCTGCAATTATCACACCCAGCCCTACGCTTTTTCGTGGATAGTCCTCTCGATATGGATATCCAAATGCAGCAGAATTCTTCATGCGCCGTGGCAAAGCAATCCTACCCTGGATGTGTGGAGGATTTCTGAATTTGCTCGTGCGTCCCATGCCAACCAGCAAGCAGGTGTCGTGGCAGGCTCTCTAGTTTGGCTGAAATACTGGAGGAACCTGGCTGCTGTCGACGGATACCTCTACTGTATACTGCAAGAACTGCATTTGACTGCGAGTTTGCTTTTTCAAAAGAAAGCCAGTTGGAGGAAGAAATCAGTGGTGCCCTCGGCGTCAGTCAAGTGGATCCGCAAAAAGCAGCAGCTCCTACCTGTTTCGCATGCTCCGCAGACTAAGATATTCACTCGTTACCTGCTGCGTATGGGCATGCGTATGGGCGTCGTCAATTTGAAGCAGGAGCGTTAGTTTCTTTGGTCAGAAATTGCAGTGGAATTTGGACGAGGTGATCATGTCAGCCAGCAAGGTCTCTTCTCTTGACATCGCGAATCCAGCCTTCACATACCTTCCTAAAATATGTATATCCTTTCAAATAAGCCAAAACAATGATATAAGTTATGTAATACCTTTATATAGGCTGTGCAAAATCTGTTAAGATGCTGAAAACTCACCCTTCAAGGTGGCCATGTGCGCTCGCCCGCCATCTGGACGTTCCCGCGGGTTGACGCGCGCAGAGACTGCGCTCCGTCACGCGCAGAGCCGGCCCCACACACAGCAAATGCGGCGGCGGACCATCCCGTCGACGTCGCTCGCTCGCTCGCGTGCAGTCAGTCCGCTGGTCAACTCACAGTCAATCGCCTCCGTGACCGCATTCCGCATACTGCGCGCTCTCCACAACAGCAATCGCGATTCGTCCACACGCTCGTGCTGATGTGGTGGACCGCGAGCGCGCGCCGGCGCTGGCTTGCGCTCGTCGCAGCCGCGCTCACAGCATTCGTAGCGACAGCGCAAGACACAGACACCGAGACGGCAAGTGATCTGGCGATCGCGCGCTTTGACGGCGGCAGGTTCGGCAGGGAGCGCTGCGCAGGCGTGCTGCTCGCGTCGACTGTCGTGCTCACGACCGCGCACTGTGCGCTCAGCCCACAACTCATGACTGTGGACGTTTCTTCAGCAGCAGCAGCAACTGGTCACCAGAAGATGAAGAAGCATAGCGTCTTGCTG
This sequence comes from Globisporangium paroecandrum, assembly GCA_023333955.1. Taxonomy (NCBI): domain Eukaryota; phylum Oomycota; class Peronosporomycetes; order Pythiales; family Pythiaceae; genus Globisporangium; species Globisporangium paroecandrum. The sequence goes on along the minus strand of JAASFU010000291.1, from coordinate 11,583 downwards.
CATCCGCAGTATGGTACGACGCGTGCGCTCGAGAACAACGTGGCGCTCATTTTCCTGGACGCTGAAGGCGACGACGTAAAGTGGCCAACTGCCAGCTTCCCATCTATTCAACAAACAACACCACTAGCAGCGGCAACAACAGCCGCAGGATCCAGTTTCCAGGAGATCCAGGTGCGAGACAGAGACGCCGTGGAGTGGACTGCGATACCCGACTTTTCTCGAGCTTCCTGTGCTGGTTCTCCAGATTTCAGTAGCGACGAGACTGTTTGGTGCTCTCGTGGTGGCACAATAGAGAAAGAGAGTGGAGTCAAGTTACCTTCCCTGTCACCATCATCGTCATCGACATCGAGTGTTGTCGGCTGTGTGAGCTCCGTGGAGACAGCGCTTGGCAGCCCCGTGGTCGTCCGCACTACAGACAGCGATCGTCTTGGTGTCGTTGGGCTTCGTCTGACCAAGTCCGACCCATGTGGTGAAGAAGTCCAGGCGTTCGTGCACGTTTCAAGCGTCCTCGACTTCATTCTACCGCATCTCACACTGACATCAGCGTCACCATCTTCATCTTCATCAGCGTCGTCATCGTCAGCGAGCTCTCTGGAATCCGATCACAACCTCCTCGACTTTGGATTCGATGACTCAGTAGCAGCGATCGCGACAGTCGGTAAAGTGTCGCCTGGAGAAGAACAGCTTTTATCATCTGCAGCTGCTGCTGATCCGTCGCGGTTATCGCCGTCATCATCGTCAAGCTCTAGCGACAGATTTGCTTCTTCGACTTCATCATCGAAGGACGAAGTCGTCTTTCTACGAGGCTCTCAAGATTCAGGGCTGGGAGATACATCCGACGATGGTGCTGATGCTGGTTCAAGCGAGCCAGGCGTACCACCAAATTTCACCGGAGGCTGGACGACACAGTTACCGTCATTGGGAGCCTACAGCTCATTTGCAGCGCTCGTTGTGCAGAACACCACGGAGGAATACGGTGAGCTCCAGGGCTGCGTTGGCGTCCTCATCGCGCCAAAGTACATGATCGCAGACGGTCGGTGCTTGGGGATTCTATTGAATCCTCAAGTGGTTGTCTCTCTTGGTGAAGGCAACACAACCAACGACAGTCGACTGTACAGCGTGGCGAGTGTTGAGTACCATCAAGACTACAGCACGATCCTCGCGATCATTGAGCTCAAGAACGCGATCACAGAGATGACCCCACTTGCGATCTCCAGGAGCCTACCGAAGGAGTTCCAAGCCACCAACGAGTCTTGGGAACTCGTGGCCATGGACAACCTCTTCGCCTCCCAGCGTGCAGATCAGATTATCACGACCAAGAGCATCGTGCGCTTACCAACGACAAGTTGCAATGTGTACCACGACGAAGAGGTTCCTTTCGCGTGGTGCCTGGCAATGGGTTCGGAGCGTGATCGCCAAGACATCAGTGTGTTCTCGCAGGGTTTCCTCCTTCATGACAGCAAGCTGGTTGCGCTTCCGCAGTGCTACGGACCGATTTGCATGGGCGGCCTCTTCCTTGAGGCTGCATTTCTCGCGGCGAAAGAAGACTGGATCCGGAACCAGACCCAGGACACAACGCTTTGGAATCAGGAGCCGCTCGACACAGGCAACATCAGTCATGAGACTGTTCTAACGGAAGATGGATCATACGCGCCTATGGCATCGACGTATGCTGTTCTTGTGAGTGACGGTGACGACACAGCTACTCTTTGCAATGGCGTACTCATTGCACCAGCGTTTGTGCTCACCAGTGCATCCTGCATAGCGAGTTCGACCGTGTTGCACGTGCGTCTCGGACTCGACCAGCGCGTGTCGAAGAACACGATCGAAGACACCATGAGCGTGCGCAGAGTGTACATTCACCCCGAGTTTAGCAAATCTGCAACAGGCTCAAACGAGACAAACGACCTCGGACTGATCGAGCTCGGTGGCATGTCCTACTTCTTGCCGACCAGGCTGGAGCTGCATGACAACATCCTTCAGCCCCAAAATGAGACCACAGATGCCTCTAGCAGCGGTACTACGAGCAGCAGCAGCAGCAGCGATCCAGCATTCTTGGAGGTGGACGCCGAGACGCTTGTAGCCTCAGCACCAGCAGCAGATACAACAAAGCACTCATGGTCGATTTCGGTTTCCCCGCTCGACACCTCGATCCTCTGTGGTCATGAAGCACCGACGACCGGTAACTCGAAGGTGTCCAAGTCCAGTAGCGCCAGTGGCAGTGGTGAAGCAGTGCCTGAGGAAATCATCCAGTGCTCGACTTTGAAGACTTTATCGGGAAAAGAAGTGTCTGGGACCGGACTCATCGCAGCATTTCCAAATGAGAACGCTCTACTGGGTATCGCTACGAGTGCCTGCTCTAGAGTGAGGAGCAGTGCCACTGACGCTGTTGTTGGCAGTGCTACTACGTGTCCAAGTCGGATCGGCTCGCCAATCCCAGACAGCTGCTACGCCCGCGTCGCTACGCCAAGCTCGAAAGCGTTCATTGACAGTATCAGCGTGGATCATACGTGGCGAGGGCAGAGTTCGAGAAAATTTCTACCGGAAGCGAGCTTTCAGACTACGCAGACAGCGGATCCGATTCTACCAGCGGACGACCCTGGGTACACTGGCAGCCTTCACTTCGATTTGATGCCTGCCGATGCGCGTGTCGGCTTCGTCGTCGGTCTTCGCAAGGACAAGTCGGGCCAGAACTTCTGTGGTGGCAGCTTGATCGCGCCGAGCTACGTGCTCACTGCCGCTCATTGTGTGCTTGGCGGCGAGGCGAAGTACGTCTCGGTCGGGTCGAAAGTATCCGCGGGCACGGAGGCGGAGTTGATCCCGATCAAGCAAAGAAAAGTGATCGTCCACCCGATGTACGGGAAGCAGTCGAGCATCTCGTACGATGTCGCGATCATCGAACTGGAGATTCAGGCGTACCCGGCTTCAATCCAGCTCGACAATGCGTTGAGCTTCGATGTGTTGTCGACAGAGTTCACGTTGTACGGTTACGGCGCTAACAGTGCGAAAAGCACGTCGCTCTCGCCTGTCATGCGCTCCGTCGAGCTGCCGTTCTACAGCCGAGATGCATGCGCAAAGTACTTTCCAGAGCTTGACGACAGCATGCTCTGTGCGGGCGGCCAACCTGCTCGTGATGCTTGCACAGGAGATTCAGGAAGTCCGCTGGTGTACTATCATAATGGGAAGCCCGTGCTGGTTGGCGTCGTGAGTACTGGCCGCAACGGCTGTGGTACCCCAGGAGTTCCAGGCATCTACGGATACGTCTCGAACATGCAAGCGTTCATCAACAGCTACGTCGCGGGGTGCAATTGGCTGGACCCGAACAAGGTTGTCGGTCCACTGCAGACCAAGATAACGTTGGGCACTGCGACGCACACGAGCAGCAGCTCGTCAGCAGCATCACAAACTCCAGCAGAATTGCGAACGTCGCTCGATGAGGACAGCGTGCCGTTCGAGATCATTCACAGCGCGACCAGCGCCGACGAACACCAGCTTTCAGTCGTGAAGCTCGCTTCAGACACGCCCGATATGTTGCAGGATGCGATCTTGAACTACCTACTTGGAGACTATACCATGGTCGGCGGCGTGTGGGCGAGCAAGAGCCAGGAGATCCGAGCAGCGGAGACGAGCATCACGCTCTACTCGTCCGGAGACATGACGGATTTGATGAAAACGATTGCTAAGTACCACGCCAAGCCCTTGTACCAGCGCAAGAACCGCTTTGCCAAGGAGCGCGAAGAGTCGAAGACTGACTTGTACACCAACTGCTGCCAGGGCATGTAGAGAAGCAAGTGAAAATCCCAAAGGGATGCATGCGTACATGTTGTAATCTATTATAATAGGTAGAGTCAAAGAGTGTCATTTAAAGAGTCATACAAGAAAGCAATTCACGGCTCAAGTGCAGCGATGGTTATGATGGAGTTTGCGCATTTGCTCGGCCTTTTGATCCTTTGTTGCGTGACGCACGAGAAGAAGCAAAAAAATGGAACCATTCTGTCTGTTGATTGGATGGGATTCACTTGATCGATGAGTTCAGTTTCAGTCAAGCACTGGCTTTTCTTTGCGCTCACCGTCTCGTCTGATTTAGAAGTTAACTCATATTAGTACATGCGAAAGGCTTCGTGTGTCATTTTACATGGAGGATCTGGTCGACAACGCAGGATCTGCATGGTGAGCTTGAGCAAATCGCAATCAGCTTCAAAAGCTATTGTACGCTCGCTTGAGAGTTGAAGTGCTCTTTCAGCATCAGCTGCACACCTCTTGCCTGCTAGCCACACAGACATCTGCCCATGCATTTTTTTCTGTTTGAACTGGTGATTCCCTGAATGCATTGATTTAAGATATTTACTGACCGTTAATTGAAACAGATCCGTTTGATCCAATCCTGTCAATGAATCCAGCCTTTCGAAAAGCATATTTTCGAGCTTTATGTATAATATACAGGATATACGCTGATCAAAATAAACACTTGCTAAATATCAAAATATGTCTGCAAAACGTTTTGATGCGCAATAAATAGGTACACAAGCGATCATTTTATGCCCTTTCTTTGCTTATATCTTGTGATGATGCCAGTCACCTGAACTCTCACGCAAACAGGCCACGCGCGTGCGCTCTATGCATTCTGGCGCGAGGACTCGCCTTGTGGCTTTGTAGCTCCCCATAATGCTGTTGACCACCGACTGACTGCGAGTGCGCGTGCGTGAGTGCGTCTATAAGCGCAGCTCTCTCATGCGAGCGAGCGACTTGAGGCGAAGACATCCATGCGCGCCCACCGGCCTCTGTCCTCAGATCACCCGGTTGCCCTGGACGAACGCTGCAGCAGTGAGTAACCGGCAACGACAGCCATGCCCAAGCGCCGCGCCACTGCGATCCTGATTTGTACGGCATTGATAGCTCTGTGGAGCGCTGCTGCCGCTGTCGATGCAGGTGATGCGAGTGACCATGTGTGGTGCCATGGTGTGCTGATGATGCCGCGACTCGCACTGGTGACGGCGCAATGCGCAGAGAGAGCGACGACCGTTGTGCTTATAGCGAAGAACTCTGGCGGGACAGTGGCGATTCAGCGCAGGATCGCGACAACAAGCACATTTGGATGTGAGACTTCGGTGTCTGGCTTTGCGATGGCGTCTTTAGAGAGTCAGGTCGATTCCAAGAGCGCGCTCATCCATTTCACGACTCAAGAGATCCTAGAAGGCGTGACAGCACCAAGCGAGCGGCTACAGGGATTCAGCGTTGAAACGATCCACCAAGAGGAATCAATTAACTCAGATGCTGTTGCTCATGTTCTGAATAAATTCAGCGCCACCATCGTGTCACGACAGCTCTGTGGTGAAGAAGAGCACGAAGTGAAAGATGCAGTACTGGTGCCGACTCAAGAAGAAGCGACCGTGTGCATTCTCGAGCAGTGGAGCGACATGAACACATGCGAAAGATCCTCTTCCAGCGACTCCTCAAATGGCAGAATCGTGACGCGAGTACTCGATGATCGCAAGTACATCTACGGCTTTGTCTCGTCGTCATCGGCATCGACAACCTCGTCGTCGTCTTCTTCAAGAGGATCATGCAGTCTCAGCGGCACTCGGAAATCGCTTGTGAGGCTAGTGACAGTAGAGGCCTCGTCTCTCGTCCAAGAAGCGATACTCCAGGTTGAAGAGAGCACCGGCTCGAAGTCAAACATTGGGGATGAAATGCACGTGACCGAGTCGGAGGATATATCAAGCTCTTCATTTGGCGTTGCCATCGACCTTCAAGAGCCCAGAAATGTGTCAGAGCCGACCATTTCAGTAAACCTACTACCGCCAGTCGACGTCGCTGACCCTAAGGAGAATGGAGATTCCTCGTCTTCCCCCTCCCCCTCTGCCACTGGGAGTGTACCTGAACACGCTGCGGAAGGTCCAGCACCGGTGCTAGCGATGGAATCGCATCTCCCATCCAACTATGCGCTGCTGTCATCGAGCCCCAACTCGAGCATCGGAGCAATCGCTGTCGCAGTTCTGATAGCACCGCGCTTCCTTGTTGCGAACGCGGAGTGGTTCAGTACCGACGATCTACGACCGCCATCAGGAAGCCGAGTGTCATGGGCTCTTTTCGCCAATGGTGACCAAGCTTCTGTGCGTCACTTGTGGCTTGAGAGAGATTTCTACAAGCAAGAGACCAGTAATACCAATGTGGTCTGCAGTCAAAGTGCTTTCGCGTGTTCGCTCGTGGTGGTTGAACTGGAGCGAGACGCCACCTCACCAACAGCAGTACCGTTCAGTGTGGCGACGTCTTTACCCCCACAGGGCATCGACATGAGCGAGATCCAGTTGAACGTCTACGGCCCAGAGCTTCTGGAAAGCGAGAAAATCTTCAGCTTCAACTCGTTCGCCACAGAGAACCCGTCAGTCTGCAAGCCTACCGACGACGCCAGCCTACTTGTACCTGGACTGCAATGCCTAGACTCGACCGAGCCGATCTCAAACTCAGCGAGCATCCCAGAAACTCCGTTCACGAGCGCGGCTGCGACTTTCGGGTCAGATCCTGTGCTCCTTGGGCTCTCCGTTGGTTCTGAAATGCATATCCAGGTGGGAAAACACGTCTCTCAGGCGTTCGTACAGCTGTCAGCTGCTCACCATCGCCGCTTTCTTGACGTTGTGTCGAACGCCACTGTCGTGTGGAGCGAGACGGTTTTTTCGGTGGACGACAGCTGGTCCCAAGTGAGCAATGCCGCAGTGTCCTTCTACGGTGGACACGAGGGCAAGAGGAGAACGGACACACTCGACTGCGGAGGCGTTGCGATCGCTCCAAAGTTCATCTTGACGACTGCGTCATGTGCGCTGAGCGACAAGATCTCCAGCATCTCATTTGGAGGAAGAGTCTCCGGCAGAGGCGAACGCGTGAAGATCGAGAACTCGTACCAGGTAATCCCACACCCCAAGTACTCCAGCTCACAGCCCATCAGCCGCTACAACCTGGCGCTGATCCAGCTAGACTCCTCCGTGACTCTGAGTAAGTGGATCGACTTGGACGACGCGACTCAAGTTCCCGGCAATCGCGCTGTAAGAATGGACTTTGACGGACCAACGTGGCATCCCGAGAAAGTGCAAGATATCTCAGCGTGTACGCCTGGATTGCTGAAAGACGGACATGCATCAGAGACTGACTTCAGCGGACTGGTATGCACAAGACCTCAGAGCACGAGCACCGATGATCTAAGCGCTCACAAAGCCTTGCCGAAGTCGTCGACAAGTTCCCTTTTGCTTCATAGAGGCACTAAAAGGACACAGCTGGTCGGGCTTCAGCTCCCAACACAACGACCGATTCACGGTGAGCTCCAGTCCACAGACCCGACGTCAAACCACCTCTACGTCAGCGTGTTTGATGCGATGCGGTTCATCAAAGCGTTTGCCGACGGCTACTCGTTTGGGACTCACCCGAAGCCAGCGCCAGTGTTCGGTGCAGCGCGTCCAATGAATCCCAAGCAAACAGCACAGGTACAACCTTCAGACACGCTTCTGAGCTCGCAGCGGTACGTGGTCGGTCTGCGCGTTTCAAAGGGCGGCCACAACTTTTGCGGCGGTAGCTTGGTCGCGCCGACTTTTGTGCTCACAGCCGCGCACTGCGTGTCCGAGGGGCTCGCGAACTGGGTCTCCGTAGGCTCATCGGCATCTTCGGGGAACGACACCGAGTCCATCAAAGTGCTGAGCGTACGCGTCCACCCTCTCTACGGCTCGCCAACTGCGTACTCTTTCGACACCGCGATCCTGGAATTGGAGACACCAGCGTACGCGCCGAGCGTGGCACTCGACAACTCGGTCGACTTTGGCGATTCCGTGGTTGGCACGATGTTTGGCTACGGCGCAGCGTCTTCGAGTACTTCAACCCTATCGCCATCGGTTCGCATCCTCTCTTTGCCGCTTTGGTCACGCAAGTCTTGTGCGAAAGTGCTCCCAGACGTCGACGACAGCTTCCTCTGCGCTGGTGGACGGAGTGAGAGTGGCAGTAATGATAATGACGAAGAAGACGCGTGCACTGGCGACTCGGGAAGTCCGCTCGTTGTGACTGGGAGCAACGGAAAGGATTACCTGGCAGGGATTGTGAGCTCAGGGTACGGCTGTGGGATACCTAACGTGCCTGGATTGTACACGCGCGTGTTTGCGATCGCGAGCTTCATCAACGCGTACATCGTAGAGCCGACGTGGCGGTATCCAGGTCGGGAAAGCGGTGAGGAAGGTGGAGGAGATGATGGGAGATCGAAGAGTACTCCTGATTGGAAAACATCGACGTCGTCAACGACCGGGACACCAGCTTCCAGTCCAGACGATACAGGAAGCAAAAGCCATTTCCCAAGGTTGGTGCCGCACACTGGAGCAGCTGGAAGTGGCTTTACTGGTAGTACCGACAGCGAAACCCGTGAAGCGGTTGATAGCGACGCATCACCTCCCCAGACAAACACCGCGAATGCCTCAAACACGGCCAATGTCTCAGCAGCCGCGTCGACGTTCGAGTCTGCGATCTCCAAGGTCACTCTCAGAGGAAACCTCAGCCTGCCAGTGAAAAACGCCGTGCTCCAGTTCGTCATCGGTTCGTACGTTCACGCGGTCGTCTCCAGCGCGCTCGTCGACCGACTTTCCGATCTGGACAACCGCGTCTCGCTCTTCTCGTCGGAAGAGCTGGAGTGTTTGGTGGCGGCGATCGACCGCCACGATGCGCGTCCTCTCAACCAGCGCAAGAACCGATTTGGCTCAATGGGTCGCCAGCGCCAACGGAAAGAAACTGGAGTAGGTCAAACCGAGAGCTGCCACTGCTCTACCCCATGAGGTTCGCTGAGCATACAGCAGGCGCCTCAACACAGAAATATAAAGCTGCAGTTGAAGTCGAAGATCGAGTCCTCAGCGTATGAAGCAAATCGAAGCCGCGCAAAAGTACATCCAGCTCAGCGCTTGCCGAGTGAGTCGTTTTGAGTCAGGGACTCGTTCTCTCGCCGTTGAGAAGCTCCTTGGAACTTTTCCAAGTACCCGCAATCTCGGTCTCACTGCTCTTCGGCTATTGAACCGCCTCGCTAGGACACACTCTGAGCAGCTGCAATGTGGTCATTCCAGCCGAAAACCGTGAGCGATGTGATCTACGGAAGACATTAGAAAGATTGAAGAGTGCTTCGCCGTAGGTTGTGAGTCAGCAACCACCCCAGATAGTCTAATTTTGAAAGGATCTATTCGCTTACCAAATGCCAGTTATTCCAACCACTTCGCAGCTTCACCACCTCATCCGCAAACCTCAGTCGTAGGTATCGGCTCGTCTCCGTCACGACGATCGCTCACGGACCCAAATCGGCCCTCTCGCTGGTTCAGAGGTAGTGCGTCATGCGCCGCGATGACCCGCAGTAGTTCGCTTAGATCTCCAGTCGAATACAGCGTGATTTTGTTCGAAGGGATCGTCAGTCGATCCCTCAACTTCGTCGAAGCTGCGAGCGCTCCATCATCGCCACTTGTTCCCAGCAAGTACTCCACCACTTTGTCCTTTGTAGTCTCGGTTGTCGTCTGGGGTAGCTCCTCGTGAGTAATCGCAGACGCGAACAGCTCGGCGTCGTTGGTTGGAACTGCTGTTATTTTGTCATTACTTCGGCTTGGATTGCTAGTCTGAGTACTGGAGTTTGTGGTAATAGTCGAGGGAGACGGCGCTAGAAACGCTGAAGCAGACGGAACTGGCGACACAGTTGGCTCCTCAGCGTCCCCGCCATCATAGACAGTGGATACTGGCGCAGTGTACGCGGTGGTACAGTCCACAACCAACGAAACGCGGGTGTACAAGCCTGGGACCCCCGCTTGGCCACATCCGTAGCCCGCGCTCACGAGCCCGACCAACAGATCCTCAACGACAAGCGGACTCCCTGAATCCCCGCGCAGGTGGCTTTGCCTTTCAGTTCTCCAGCACAGAGGCCGCAACTGTTTTGGTTTAGACGCAATCGCTTATCCACAAACAAATAGCATTTCTTGTGTGATCACAGCTAGAGTTCTAGCTGCTTAAAACCAAGATTTTCAGCTGTTGGCTTGCTTGCAGTGCGATATGAGATCAACTCTTAGCTCGCTCTATCCGCAAATGTCATTGGCGCTTTCCTGTCTTTTCACAAGGCTGACACGGCATACATATGTGGTGGTCCTGTGAGCTTTCTAAGCCTCGCCGGCGCAAGTTTCTCCCGAGGCTGTGGGGTTTCTGATTGTTCCGTACCAGTCTGTCCGTTGGTTCAGTGGCTGTGAGCTATGACGGTCGATGGCATCGAGGACACTTTGCAAGTCGCCTGTCGGATAGAGCACCACCTGGTTGCCCGCATCGAGCAGTGAGCTCAAAAGCGTACCTGAGAGTGGCGAGTGCTCGTAGTTTCCAACAAGGAACGAGAGCACTTTCCGTTCAGTTGAAGGGGTCAACTTCTCGCTCAACGTCACTGCCGAGATCTGCGAAGAGTACGATACATGCGCTGGAGACTGGTTGTGATCTATTGTAAGGCTGCTGTCGACTCTCGTCGTGCTGTTCCCAGTACTCCGAGGCACTTCCGCTTGTGAAGAAGACTCAGTGTTGATACTTGACGGAGCTCTAATGCTAGCTTCGGGTTCTGTCTCAGCGCTAAGACCAGTATTCGCTGCAGTCCTGGCACATGATTCGCCAGGAAGGGCGGACGGTGTGACGCTTGCTAGGAGCGGCGATAGCAGAGGCGATCTCAGTGTCGACTCGACGGGGATGGTGCTTTGGATGATAAAATCTCGGATCGCAGACACTCGAGTGTAGAACCCAGGCAACCCAGAGTTTTCACAGCCGTACCCTGCGCTCACGAGCCCACCAAAACACTATTGCCCTCACCATCGTCGAGAATCAGTGGACTTCCAGAGTCACCCGAGCACGCGTCCTGTCCCGCCACACCACCTGCGCACAGCATCGAATCATTGACGTTCGGGTACTGAGCTTGACAGCGTTTGCGCGTCCAGATTGGGGCATCAACGCTTTTCAGCGCATTGGAGAATGTGGTGCCGAAGCTGAACATCATTGCTTGTGTCTGGTCTGGGAAATCGCTTGTCGTCGCCAATCCCACCCACATCTCCGATTCTGCAAAGTACTTGAGCTTCAGAATCGCAACGTCATTCAACGCGCGATGCGATCTGAAGAGAGGGTGCGTGTTGAATCCCTCAATTGCGATGTTCTGAGGGTCACCCCCAGAGGATGGCGGAGATCCGACCGAAACCCAGCTGGCAAGGCCGTCTTCCACACAATACGCAGCGGTGAGCACGTGGAGTGGGCTGACCAAGACGCCGCGACAGAAGTTCCATTCTCCCTTTTCAGCACGTAAGCCAGCGGCATATGTGTGGACAGGTCGTGGGGGTGCTGGCGTAGGAGGTGCGCTTGGTTCTGGTGGTTTATCAGTTGGACAGTAGCTAGGTGACGCGGTTGTCGTCGGTGCTGGAGCAGGAGCCGGTGGAGCTGGGGTCGGCTCCTCTGGTGGCTCATCAGTTGGGCGATAACTTGGCGGCACTTTAGACGTTGGCACTGTAGTAGGAGTTGGCGACTTACTGGATGTCGGGTCTGGAGTCGATGTTGGTGTTGGGTTGGGTG
>JAASFU010000290.1:0-29391 GCA_023333955.1 Globisporangium paroecandrum | reverse complement strand
CTCTGGGTGCTGGCTGCGGTGACTGTACAACGTTAGCTTCTGCCCAGCCGAGAGTCGAACGCGTGTGCTCTTTGCTGGCATTCGTGTGGTCGCTGCTGTCTCTCTCGTCGCTCGTCTGTTTGGTTTTGGCGAGAGGAGCTCTCTCACGCGCTCTTCCTGCCCCACTCACTGAAAATGGTTCGCCTTATGTGGCTGTTATCGTTTTTGAAAGGGTATTATGTTTTTGGGATGTTTAGTATCGGGAATGGTGACTGTATCCAACTTGAAGAACCTGCGCAGAGAATATATGAATATGGATTTCCTCACAATAATAGCACCCAGACCCTCCCTTACGGCAGCAACAGCAGCTCAACAAGTGCTCTGCAAGCGCCTCTGCAAGTTCTGCGTATAGTACCATTCAATGGAGTCGATCTCTTTCCCTCTCTCTCTCTCTCGCTTGTGCGCGGCGACACGCTCATGCTTGACAGCGGATGTGCGAATGTGGCTAGTATAGTCAACTCGCGCTGTAGAAGACCTACCATTTTCGTACACACCAGCACAAACTCTCGACTAAAACGCGGTCAGTTCAAAATGTAGCCATCATGTATGTAAATGTAGCCATTCTTGGGATACCACCAGATCATTGGACTGGATACGAGCTGATCGCTCTCTTCATCACACAGTGCAATGCAAGTATTTGGTCTGCACAGCGAGCAACAAAAGCTCAAAGAACCCACTTCCAGTTCTAAAATCCTATTTGTTCAGGCAGCTTTCGACAAATCAAAATGGCTCAGATAAGCAACACGCAAGCGCTATGAAGATGACAAATACAAAGTATCCTATGGTGTGTTTCTACTTGTAGAGCAGCGACGAGAGCTGCGTGACGCGTTTGTTCGTGTGCATGAAGCGCGACGAGAGCCGCGCGTTGATGAGCTTGAGGATCTCCACGGCCGTGTGCGGCGCCTGGTCCTCCACTTTCTCCATTGCCGCGCTGCTCAGGCGCAGCAGAATGCAGTCGGCCGTCGCAATGTACTTGTGGTACTGATGCGAGCTGTTGCTGAGGTTCCCAGTCGCTAAGCCGTCCGGTGTGACGATCGACCCGGGGCCGATCTTGCGCAGGCGCGACTCGGCGGTCGTGAATGGGATCCACTGCGCTTCCTCCGCCATCGCGAGCGACAGTTTGCGACGGCGACTGGAGAACGGAGCCTCCGAAGCTGCAGCACCTACGCCATCATTGCTGTGCACGTTCACGCCTGGAATGTTGCGGTCGTTCGAGAACTCTGAGTCTGCCATGACGTTCATGTACCCAAAGCAGATGAAATACGTGTCGCGGATCATGCCAGACGAGCACAGCAGCGAGTCCTTCTCGAGCATCACGACGTCCAGGTACGCAGACAACGGCAGCAGCTTCTTCAGATAGCCCTCGTCGTGGAGACAGATGTAGTGCTCCCACAACTGCAGCTGGCTCATGCGTTTCCAGTCGTTCAGCGTTCCTGTCGCTTGGAAAGTGAGCTCCGCTGGCAGCAGCTCGTTCTCGCAGATCTCGAGCGCGACATCCACGTTCCCGCTCAGCAGATGCACTCGCTGTGAGTACTGATTCTGGCGCAGCGCGAGCTCAATCTGAGGCTTCAGACCGCAAAAGTAGATGTCAAACATGTACAGATCTGCAAACGTCGAGCACTTGCGGAAGTTCATGAGCGCCGTCGCGTCAAAGCTTGGCACGAGACCGAAGTCGATCACGACGTACTTGAGCTTTGGGAAATCCAGACTCTGCACGCGCGTCTCGATGCGCTCGAGGATGTTCACGGACGTGCCGAAGAACAGGTACCCCTGCAAACGCAGCACAAAGATCGCACTGCCCTCGGCGTCCAGGAACGCGGCCTGCTCGGGCTGGCGGTCCACAGAGCTCCGCGAGAGCATGCCCGTGGTCTCGTGATGCACACAGCCGACTTCGTGAATGCGGTAGATCAGGTCGATCATCGAGATGATGATGCCCAGCCCCACGCTCATCAACATGCCAATGACTAAGAAACTCACTGTGATGAGCAGCACGATCGCCTTCTCAAGCGGCTTGAGGAAGCGGAACGGCGACACGAAATACGCCTCCAGGAAGTGCAGCCCGACGCTGAGCAGCAGACCGCCAAATACAAACTTGGGCACGTACTGCAGCGAGCGGATACCCACAACCCAGAGCCCGAGCAGCAGGCACGCGCACACCACGGCCGGCACTTTCTCGTGCGCGTCAAACTGTTTCATGATGCCCATCGCCGACAGGTAGTGGCAGCCGCCGCAGCAGCCGAGCGCGCCGCTGATCATGTTCGCGAGTCCGATCACGCGCATCTCGTTGTCCGGCGAGATCTCGCGGCCAAAGAGCGTCGAGAGCGACGTCGTCGCGACGCTGTACTTGAGCGCGCCGAGGATCACAAGCGACACAATAAACCCAAAGCACTCGTGCGTGAGCACGCGCCACTGCACCTTCGAAAAGTCGATCTCCGTCCATGGGTACCACATGGGCGTGTCGCGGATCACGTCCTCCGACCACGCGAAGATCCAGTCCGCGTCTCGGAGATCATCCATGCTCATGCCGAAAGCGTACACGAGCAGCTGGAAGCCCACAAGCGAGACCACGAGCAGACATGGGAACGAGATCGCCACGGGCCACTTGAGGTGCTGTCCCAAGCGCGCGATGCCAGCGAACACAACCGCGGGGATGATCAGCTGCTGCTGTTCGAGCGTGAAAAATTGCATAGTGAACGCCTTGCTCGACGCCATGTGGATGCCGTTCTTAAGCAGCTCCGCGCCAATGCCCGAGAGAAAACCAGCGATGACTACGCATGCGAGAAAGACATCAGAGATACCTCAGTGAGCAAAGCGAGCTACAAATGAATGACACCATTGTGTGCAAGCGCACCTGGATACGGCATGTAGTTGGCAATCGACGTGACGCGGAAGATGCCCATGAAGAAGAACACGAGGCCGAGCAGGAACGATGTCATCGCGACCATCACGACCGTCGTCGGGATGATCAGCTCCAGGTCGCCGTCCAGATGAAGAGTGATCTTCTCTGCCATCGACGCCATGATCGGCGCACTATAATCGTTCAAAGCAAACAAACATGACGTGTTAGTGGACTCAGCTATGCAAACGAAGAACCAGCTTTGTGTACAAGTACTCACACAAATACGTCGATGGCTCCGAGCGTCCACGGTGCTTGGCTCTGCCAGGCGAGCACGAGCGACAAGACCGCAGTGCCGATCAAGTTCATGTCGATAAAGTGCGCGATGACGGTCGCCAGCGGCGTGCCGTGGCCCACGATCACACTCGCGCACGATACTGTGAGTGTGGACGAGAGCAAGAACGCGATCACCCCCGAGGTCATGTTCACGAGAGTCTCGAGTATCCTCTCCTTGTACGACACTCGCCCATCGTCCGACGACAACGACGAATCCCCCTGTTGCAGCAAGCGGCGGCGACTGCTTTCTTCTTGAAGCAGCAGTCGACTGCGTTCACCCGCGTCACTATCGTCACCGATCATAGTGTCTTGCAGCCCCGAGAGCAAACCGTAGTTCTTGGGCGTTCGCCCGCCGATCTTCACGTGCCCTCCTTGCACGTCGTCCTGGTAGCTGCTCACGCGGCGCATGAGCTGCTGCTGCTTGCTCATCGTCCTCGGCGACAGCGACTGCGCCGAGCTCGCGTGGTGGCGGTGGATCGTGTTGCGGCGCCACAGCGGCGTACTGGCCACATCCGCGAGCTCAAGCGCGCCGCCGCGCTCAAGCGGGAGTGAGATCGGCTCCATGCGGAATGTTACACAGGCAGGCAGAGTTTGCGCACCGAGTACGCGAAGAGCTCTGGTGAAGCTGCTGAAGAGGAGGCCGCGGGTTGATTGACAGCAGACTACGCAAGGCCAGATGGTCTGTCAAGTGATGCAGCAGCTCCGAGTTCGTCGTGTGTGCTGATGCGCCGTCAAATCTGTGACTGAGCGTCTATTTCTGCTTCTCTCTGCGAGAAGATGTTGGTGGTTTCGTCCATCGTCGTCGTTACTGACGTGTTGATGAGTGTGAATCAGAAAATCACACATTCTCTGCTCAGCTTCTTCAAGTTGAAAAAGCCTAATGCCGCACTTTTTTCTTTTTGACTCGACGACTCTGCCGCAATTGATGCTTTGGACAATTTATTTTGCTTTGACTATCAAAAACTACATTTCCGAAAACTAATCCCGTATTTCGTAATATCTCCCTATTTTGATCAAATACCGACAGAATCTCCCGGATGGGCGACATCAACGAACATCTTGGCCCACTAAGTAATGAACACGTCAAAATCCCAGTTAATCTATCGGGACTCAATAGAAAAACTGGTTATTGTGAACTTCTCACAAGTATACCGATCAAAACGTCTCTATTTTCACCACTCACGACGAGCAATTATTTTTGCAAAGATAAAGTTGAGAAGGTATGCTTTTTAAAAGATTTCCTACAAAAATGTTTAAAATGTCGTTTGAATGTCATTCAAAATATAGAAGGAGACGGGTTTGATTGACCGATGCCTCCTTGCAAGAGCTCATCTCGTGTTTTACCAACTTCGACAATTTTCTAGGCGACATGAGAACATTGTTTGGCAACGGATAGTTCCCTTTGCTCGCTGAAATCGCGGTGCGAGTGCTCATTTCCCCTGACAACCGTGCTGCGGAAGAGTGTTGTCATACTTCCACGCTCGTAACTGCGCCTCGTGCTCGACGCGAAGCAGGAGGTGTTGGGAGCGTTCTTCGGTGAAGAAGAGTAAAGACTTTTGTCATAACCAAGTCAAAAGCATATTTCATCGAGAATTTAAAAGATAATAAAGAATCATGCTCTCTACTAACTGCTATGTGGGTAATTAAGCGAAAGTCGCTTAATTAATCATCCTCAGCCTGTTGGCGGAGCAAGCAAAAGCAAAAAGCACAAGACAGACCAACAAGACACAGAACGCAGCGATGGCGGCGATGGCAACACAAGGACGACGGGGCAACGTACGTGTGCATGCACGCTGGCGCATACATGCAGATAGATAGTTGTGTGTGTGTGTGTCTGCTATTTGCGACACTAATCTTCGCTCTCTCTGTCTATGCCCGTGACTTTACATCTTCCAGGCGCGCCTCCCGCCCGAGGTGAATCGCGTGCTCTACGTGCGAAATTTGCCGTTCAAGATCTCGTCCGAGGAGATGTACGACATCTTCGGCAAGTACGGCGCGATCCGGCAGATCCGCCTGGGCGTGAACAACGACACACGCGGCACGGCGTTCGTGGTGTACGAAGACATCTACGACGCGAAGAACGCGGTGGACCACCTCTCCGGGTTCAACGTCTGCGGCCGGTACCTCATCGTGCTCTACTACCAGGCGAACCGCATGCAGACCAAGAAAGGCCAGGACATCGACAAGCAGAAGCAAGAGCTCGCGGACCTCAAAGAGAAGTACGGCGTCGAGTAAATACGACAGCCGACGAACCGATGCAACAGATAAACAGGAAGACAAATAGAAGAAGAAAGCACCATAACAGCAACCAAGCGGGGGATCATCAGTGGCGAGCTTCCAAGCGTTTGGTGGCGGCGGGACCGCTTTGACCGAAGCAGACTCAACCAGTTGTGTGCGGAGCACCAGAGCGTTCGTCGCGTCATCGCAGTGCTGCACGTAAGTTGAATAGTTTTTAATCAGGTTGATTCTTAGATACTGCCGTTATGAAGCTGAAGATTTGCTTTCCATTCAGATGATGTCGAAGGAAAAGAAGAGCGACGTCTTCTGGGCAACAATAATAAGCAAAGCGCAAGCAAGAGAAGCGGTGCATTTCATCCCCCCCACGTCCATGATATCAATTGAGAAAGTGACAAGGTGGAGTTTTCGTTTTATCTGATTTTAAATGTGCATCAAAGCGAAGAAACGCAGCTGTGCCAAAGCTTTCAAGCCTTGAAGTTCATCTCGGCATTCGACATGCGCGCTGCTAACACCGTCAGTTTTCAGCACACGACCACCGCTTGAAGGCTTTGAGTGGTACCGACACATTCGCTTTTTCACTCACTGCATTCTCTTTTACTTGGCAAACGCGTGGAGAACACCGAGGCTTAGATAACGCCCGCCTCGTTCTTCAACTTGTCTACCAGCTGGTCCACGTCGGCAACCTTGATACCGGCCTTGCGGGCCGCTGGTTCCTTCACTTCCACCACCTCAATGCGAGGCGCCAGGTCGATGCCGAAGCTATCCGCTGCCAGCACGTCGATCTTCTTCTTCTTCGCCTTCATAATGTTTGGTAGCGTCGCGTAACGCGGCTCGTTCAGGCGCAGGTCCGCGGTGACGACAGCGGGGAGGTTGAGCTTGAGCACCTCGACGCCCGAGTCGGTCTCGCGGGTCACGGTCACGCTCTCACCCTCGATCTTCACCTCCGAGGCGAACGTGGCCTGGCTCCAGTCGAGCAAGCCCGCGAGCAACGGACCGGTCTGCGCGGCGTCGGCGTCGATCGACTGCTTGCCCGTGATCACGAGGTTCGGCGACTCCTTCTCGACGATCGCCTTGAGCAGCTTGGCGACCGCGAGCGGCTGCAGCTCCTGATCCGTGCGCATGTCGGTCTCGATGTGGATGCCGCGGTCCGCACCCATGGCGAGCGCCGTGCGGATGGTCTCCTGCGACTGCTTTGGACCGATGGACACCGCGATGACCTCAGACGCGATCTTCTTCTCCTTGAGGCGGATCGCCTCTTCCACGGCGATCTCGCAGAACGGGTTCATGCTCATCTTCACATTGTTGAGCTCCACGCCCTTTGGCGCCACGCGGATCTTCACGGCGTAGTCCACCACGCGCTTCACTGGCACCAGGACCTTCATTGTGGACTTGTAGCTGGGTTGCTGCTGGGGAGAGTTTGGTTCCTTGGGATATGGGGCTGGCTCGGCTTGGCTTGCAAGGGCAAGGACACGCGCGCAACAACGGCAACGGCAAGGCAAGCGAAAAAAGCAAGGCTCGCGCAAGACGGGCTTGCGTGCGCGCTGATTGGCCGAAATCTCCTTCAACGTGTTTTAAACATTTTTGCGGCCTTTTATTCGCTAAAAATAGACACCGGTAAACACATTGATTGGTCGAAAGCTGAGGCGGTCGCACGACAGTTTTGGATTTCCGACCCGACGTGATTTTGAAGTGGTTCAAAACGGAAGACTTGTATGGGCCATCTGTGTATAGTGTGGTCGACTCTAGATACTCGTAAACGAGGACAAGTCGCCGGATTGTAGGTCTGACACACTATTCCGTGCATTTCAATCAAAGCGAACGCTGAAACAACCTTCTCTTTCCCATCTCTCTAGTCTGCTACAAATACCAGCACTAAAATACAATACTGGACACCTTTACAACACAATAGCAAATAGCAGAGGTGTCAGATGGTTCTTGTGTTGCCTGGTTGCGCAACACATGATGCCCTCTCTGTTCTTCCCCCATCATCATCACCTTCAGTTGCGCAATTTCTGGTGGTAGAGCTCTCATAAAGCGAGCTCCTTCCCTCCTTTCCAAGCAGCAGCTCGCCCGCGCGCGCTCTCCATTTCCAGATTCCTGCGGCGGCCCAGCGAGCGACGGAGCGGTAGCTCTCCCATTCACACCGTCCTTTCCTTGCATATCTGCCATAATCCACACACAATGCTGCACCGCGCGGGCGTTTCGGTGCCTTTCCGTGCATGTCGTCAAATGGCTTCCTCCTCCGTATTACTGAGGAAGCCGCGCGCCGCGTCCTTCGCGACAGTGGCACGCCGTTGGAGCCAACCGCTACTGTCGCAGACGCAGGTGCCGAAACGCCGCGCGTTCAGCAGCAGCAAAGCGGAAGAAGCAGAAGCAGAGGCCGGTGTCTACCTGGTGGAGGACGAGTACAGGGACGTCGCGCACGCGGGGGCGCGTTCGGACGTGTTCCGTCTGACCACGCCGCTGGAGCTGGAGAGCGGCGAGCAGCTGGCGAACGTGGAGGTCGCGTACACGACGTACGGGGAGCTGAACGAAGCGCGCGACAATGTGATCCTGCTCTGCCACGCGCTCACGGGGGACGCGCTCGTGCACCAGTACTGGGACTCGATGGTCTCGCCCAAGTGGACCGACAAGTACTTTGTCGTGTGCAGCAACATCCTGGGCTCGTGCTACGGCACGACCGGCCCGGCGTCGATCAACCCGGCGACGCAGAAGCCGTACGGACCGAGTTTCCCTGCGGTGACGATGCGCGACGCCGTGACGCTCCAGAAACGCCTGCTGCAAGAAGAACTCGGCGTTCAGAAGGTACGTTTAAGAGCGTGTATGTGTGCTGGCATATGTAGTGAGAATGAATATCACTAACGAACGTCTGTATATAAATGTATCCTCACACAGATCCACTCCGTCATTGGGGGCTCGCTGGGCGGCATGCAGACGCTCGAGTGGGCGTTCCAGGGCGACACGTTCGTGAAGAGCTTCATCACGATCGCGTGCGGCTCGCACCAGTCGGCCTGGCAGATCGGCATGGGCGAGCTGCAGCGCCAGGCGATCTACATGGATCCGCTCTTCAAGAATGGCGACTACGATCCAGAAAACCCACCCACCCAGGGCTTGGCGCTCGCGCGCCAGCTCGCGATGATGAGCTACCGTTCGCACGCAGCGTACACGGAGAAATTTGGACGGGAACTAGCGGAAGACCAGGGTGCACAAGACAACAATAAGCACCCGCGCTTCCTCGTGCAATCGTATCTCGCATACCAAGGCAAGAAGTTCCTCTCCCGCTTCGACGTGAACTCGTATTTAACGCTGCTGCACATGATGGACACGCACGACGTCGGCCGCTACCGCGGCGGTGTGCAGCGCGCGCTCGCGTCACTCACGCAGCCGGCGCTCGTGATCGGCGTCGAGAGCGATGTGCTCTACCCGCTCTCGGAGCAGAAGGACATCGCGAGCGCGCTGCCGAACGCGTCGTTCGCGGCCATCGCGTCCACAGACGGCCACGACGGCTTCCTGCTCGAGCAAGAGCTCATCAGCGACCTCGCAAGCAAGTTTTTAGAGGAGAAAGTGAAGTAATTAGATGTATAATGATGGCAAGATGAGTGCTGTCGGCTGGAAGAGATTAACTACCGAACCACCCAACAAGCAACTACTCTGTATTTTCACATACTTTGACGTATTGATCCAACGTGCTAACCAAACATCTGCGGCTCGCTTGTGAACTCCAGCAGCTTTAGGCGAGCCCACACTTCACCGTTTTCGTGTCAGAAATGCTACAAATGCTACGATTGTCATCGCTGATTTGTGCCAAGCTGGTCTCTCCTGCAAGAAGAACAGCCACCGCCTCTCGCTGTGCGTCAAGATGTAATGAGGGAGCCTATGGAAGACAGCGTAGCCCAATGCTGTATGTATCATGTGAACACAAAGCGAATCTTATCAGCTTGCATTGCCCGTCTGAGTGTTTCAGCCTCGTTGCACCCTAGCAATAATAATACATTTTGTACCCATATATGTCAATAGAGAAAATTTAGAACGAAAAGAGAGAAAATGCGACCCCTCTCAGTATCGAAAAAGCAAGCAAAGAGGCAAGAGTAACAAGACAGGATACATCGGATATGCAGATGACCAAGGCCTTCACGACCTTCTATGCGAGCGTGCTGCTCTGTGCTCTTCATGCGCACGTGAGCGACGGCGTGCACGTGTTGATCCACGTGTCGTCGCAGGTCAAGCAGCAGCAGCAGCCGACCACCACCAGCAGCGGCGGCGCGAACGCGATCCTGTACACGCGCATCGTGGAAGACTTCAAGGCGTGTGACAGCAGCAGCGGCATGCTCGCGATGTGCGCGTCCAAAGACTTTGTGTGCCGCATGAAGGACAGCCAGGCGATGTTCGCCACCGCGCCGTCGTGTCTCCCGTACGACCCGAACGTGCAGGGAGCCAACACGCTCGAGGAGAAGGCGACACCGCCGTGGCAAAAATGCGATCCGAACCTCGAGGAGATCAACCTGCCGACCTGCAGGCTCTCGTTCAAGTGCATGTGCGCGCAGGTGCAGGACCAAGTGCAGAGCCACTGTCGCTGCGTGCCACCCGACTCGGTGCCTGGCCGAAGCCTGCTGGGCGAGTCCTGCGGCAAGAGCAAGGCGGGGGGCACGTGCACGAGCGAGGAGTACTGCAAGTGGACCCAGAAGGGCGAGCAGGTCTGCAGCGTGAAGCCGTACTACTCGTAGAAGGAGCGGGTGCTGTCGTTTACGCATGCCCGTTTAATTATCTCCTTATGATTCACACACGTTGCTATTTGACATATCCACAGAGAGCTGCTCATGTACAATCCATGTTGCTACATGTTCCATCGAAGCCCAAAAGGTGTCATGACCATCACTCACAAATACGTATTTCTGTCTTCGAATTTTTTCTCGCACTTAATTCGCTGAAAATAGAACTTGTCAAGTTTTCATTGGATGTAAATAGACCCAATCAGGGCATGCCAGACCATTTGCACGCAACAGCCAAACACCAGATGGCTTCAAAGAGGCACACAGCAATGCCAAAGTGCAACTCGCAATTGACGGGTGGCACTCGTCAGCTGAGTTGGCAGCTCATTCCCAAACCTTCGAGCTCATCCGCACTCTTTCCACTGCAGCACCAGCATATCCGAGCGGCCCCCAATTGCTCTCTACCAACAAGCATTATGATGACCTCACAGACAGCAGCGCTCAACTTCCTCGGAAGGGTGCAGAGCGGCGTCTCGCGACTCCAGAGCAGCGTGCACCAGCAGCTGAGCCACCAGTTTGAAGTCGTCTCCACCGCCGTCTCCAACGCCAACAGCAGCGCTAACGGCGGCTTCAAGTTATCAGGCGACGTGGTGGTGTCCTCCTCAGGCGACACGCTGCGCTCGCTTTTCGTGTGCAGAGCACCAAGTGAGCCGTCGGCGACAAGACACGCAAGTGAGTCAGCGGAGTGTACGCGCTCGGAGAGTTCTGATCTGCTGCTCACAGCGTTCGATGGCGTCTCGCTGCACATTGCGGGCTTCCTGGATGCACAGGAGCTCTACCAAGTGCAGCTCGTGAATCACTCGTGGCGACAGTTCGTGCTCGAGAACTGCGAGCAACTCTTCAGTGCGCTGGTGAAGAACTCGTTCTACACTGTGATCCCAGCGCCAAGTGCGTTCAAGTCGTACGTGCTCTCGCTCCGCCACTTGCTGATGAGCGAGCTGTTGCACGCGAAAGACGTGCAACCGACCCACGCCGCGCTCGAGAAGTACTGCTCGACCACGGAGCCGGTCGACCACGGCTTCATCGCGATGTTCTGCGACATCATCGAGTTCACCGACCCGCGCGTCGCGCGATTCGTCGCGCTCAAGCGCCACTACGCGCTCAACGTGGTCTTAGCCGCGACGCCCAACCACGTGAACACGTTCCGCAAGCGCTCTGACTACACGCGTCCGATCGCATTCGTGCCGGTGCGGAACCCGAATTGGCCCGAGTTTGACCTGCCGCAAATCGAGTTCCCGGGTTTCCTTGGCTACGCGTTTGAGTTCGTGCGCATGGCGCCAGGCTATGAGTCGCTCAAGGAGACGGTCGCCAAGTCGATCTTGCGCGACCTCATGATCTTCGACACCAGCGAGCACGCCGCCGCATACGGTGCATCTATCAGCAGACAGCCGTTCGTCGCGGTTCTCGACGAGTCCCTCGCTAACCCGAACCTGCACATGACGTTCTCGAGTCCACTGCGTCGGAAGATGAGCCACCTGCCGATCTTGGAGCGGATACAATTCCTCGAAGAGCGCCTCCGAGCCATCGACGCGTTCGTGATCAACTCGATCGTTTAGGGTGGATGAGTAGGTTGGTGGACACTACATTACTTATGCCTCTTCAGCGAGACAATATTTGCCAATAGCTTGTATACCATACTCCCATTTAATAACCAACACGCATATACAATGAAACACGAAAACAGATCTCTACTCTATGTGTTTCGTTGTCTCCTCTTTTTCTACCTCCCTCAGGTGGTCCTCTCAGTACACAGCCAACACCAGCAGCTCAAAAATATCAAAACATCCATGTGGGGGGGGACGCTTTCCATAAAATGTCTATCTTCGGTAGACACGCTCACGAAACGCGACAGTTGTTGATCCCACACCACGCCGAGCAATTCTGTTGTGTCTTCATTGCGTGGACGAAATTCTGGATTCCCCTGTGCTGCTGCTGCTCGTTCTCCAGCAAAGCCTGCTGCGCTCGGATCTTCTTGGCTTTGTAGCTCTTGAACGCCGTCGAGTCGCCATAATAGTGGCACAGCTCCGAGTCGACGCGATCCACGCGAACACGGGGCTGGCTCATGTACGGCTGTGCTGGCACTGTGCCTTTCGGGTCCACTGGACCGCCACCATTTTCGCCGTTTCCTGGAAGCGGCTCGTCATCTTTCGGGTTGTTGAGCGGGAGCTTCAGGTATCGACAGATCAAATTGCAGCGATGCGACTCCAAGAACCGCTCAAAGCCGCGGAGAGCCAAGTTCCCTTTCCCAAACTCTTTTCCCCGCCGCGTGTGGATCTGTGGGTCCGTGTAATGGTCGCCCACGCCCTGGATGTCCACCACGAGGATCTGATGGCCCGATGCTTCGTACGTGAAGTGGGAGAACGCCTGCGGGGTGTTGCGCTCAAAGTCGCTCACAAAGCCAAAGTTGTTGTTGTGCTTGTGGTATTCGCCCGCAATGAACGGCTCGACGCCGCAGATCGTGCCACTCAGCGTGATCTCCGATGGATCTTCGTCCCCCGAGGGCATGAGTTGCAAGATCCACGCTTCGAGAAACTCGACGCGACGCGGTGGGTTGTACGTGTTGTACAGCTTTGCAAACTTGGACGCAACTGCTTGCATCTCGACGTCTCGAAAGTATGTGTCCGGGTTCTCGTTCGGATTGATCGCCACTTTTGCCACGTAGCTCTCCTTGCCGCTCGTGCTGGAGGCGGTTGCGCTCAGGTCCTGCATGTGGAACACCTGACGAAGCCCTCCGCGAGCGAACGGCTGGGTGTCTAATTTCACTTTTATCCGCGAAGATGTCCACTGTGGTGGGAGGCCAAGACATCGTGAAAGCCAAAGGATTAGTACACTAAAAAAAGAAAAATGGTTGCAAGCGGCTACTGAAACAAAACACACCTTTCGCTGCTCGGAATCAAAGATGTGCTTGATGGCGTCTCGTTCTCGCAGCAGCGTGAAGTCAGGGGGCTCGCGGTAGACAATTGGCAAGTCCGTCATGATCAGGTCTGTCGCCTTTGCAATAGCTACCGCATTCAAATGTAACAGACAGATAAGTCAGCCTCGTGGACATTAGTCCTCTGCGACTTTATCCAGGCAGTCAACAAAGTCCACATCCAGCCAATAAGTAATACATACTTCGTTCGGGAACGCTGAGCTCGCCCACCAGCTGCAGGCGGCGGTCCTTGTACTCGGTCACGGTGATGAAGCCTTCCTGATACAGTTTCTGCAGATTGCGGAGTTTCTCCAGACTCTCGGCGCCTCCGCTATTGCTACCGCCACCGTTCTCGGTCGCAAACGAGAACGAGCGGCTGTGTGGCGTCGTTGCAGGACTCGAGTACATGCTCGACGCCGACGACACCGAGTACTCGTCGCTCGTGCGCCGCGATTTGCTCAGCAGCCGCTTCAGTTCGTCATCTCGACTGCTCGTTCCGTCGCCGTCATCATCACCATCGTCGTCGTCGTCGTCATCATCATCATCATCATGACCAGCCTCAATGGGTCCAAGCATGTCAAATGGAACGAACTTGGTGTACGTCTCAGACAATGTTCGTCGCTGCGCGCGATAGCGGCGCAGCTCCGACAGGTCCGGATCGGCGGCGAACTGCGGATTGCCAGTCGCACTGTTCGAGAACGCCAGGCGTCGGAGATCGCTCGGGCTGTCGACAAAGCCGTAGTTCCCGCCACCACCTGTTGTCGTCGAGCTTGAGTATGGCGAGTGCACACCGCCGTTCCCATTCCCGCTGATGCTGCTGTAGCTATTTCGATTGTGGCTCTTCAGCACCAGGTCCGAGCTGTGGAAGCGGCGACGCATCACGGGGCGGATGTGTATCCGCGGCAACATCATGTCGAGTCCTTCCTGCACGCCCGCCGGGAGGCTGTTGCTGTCGTTGTGCAGCGCGTCTAGGAGCGCGCTCATCTCCGCCTGCGTCTTCGTGTCTTCTCCGATCGCGGGCAGCGCCGACCTCTCCTCTCGTAGCAGACTCATGGCCCTTAGTCGCTGCTGAGGTTGCTTTCGTATGTGTGAGTGTAGTGTAGTGTCTCGTCTCGTCGTGTGTTCTCTCCACTGGATCGATTCGACCCGCTTGACTTGGCTTGTGCTCAGTGCGGCGAGTGTCGCAGTCTCAGACACACGTGCGCGCCTACACAGCAGCCTTTACGAGCTGTTCAGTTCTCCTTTCGCTCGTTTGCCAGATGTACACACACACTCGCGATCACTATCACTATCCCGCTGGCTTCTTCTCTTGGACGCCGCCACCACTACTGCTAATCGACGAACTCTAACAGACACCTACCTGCTCAATCAACAAAGAAAACAGAAAATCAAGACGGCGGCGTGTTAATGGGAGAGCTGCTCTTCTCAGATTCACACACGCAATCCACTTGACACGCTCGTCACAGCGTACTCCACACACTGATCAATGCAGATACAGAGACACTAAGGAACGCGTAGGTATGTGCTTCCATCCGCCACACGCGCGCTCACATCCGCTTCTCTTTGCCAGTCGACATACAGATTAGCAGGCAACCATCCTCGTACCTGTACTGGGGATCCAACTGGCATCCACGTGAGTATTGCACCTTGAGTGTGGTCACAAGCCTTCTCTCGTGCTTCTCTGCTTCTCTGCTTCTCTGCTGCTGGCGGCCTCCGTCACACGCCTGCAATTGCCTGCTCGCCTGCTCCTCCCGCATGCACGCGACTGATACTCGCTATCATTCATTCATTGAGGCGTTTGGCCCTTCTTCAGTCTGGAAAGAATCCAAAGCAGCTGCGATTTTGTCTTCCCGCGGTGTAGCATTTCAGCCAATGCAATTGGCGTATATGGATAACTGTTGACTCTATTTGCTATAAATAAAGTAAATACTGCAAAGTACCCTTTTTGTCGAATGGAGAGAGGTTTGTAAGGATTTTAGATGCTTCCATTGGCTGAAGCAGAAAGATTAGTGCATCACACGTATTTTCAGCCAATAAAAGAGAATCAGTTTGAGGATTACGAATCCAAAAAAGTCGGATTTATCGATTTACATCGGAATTAGTTGGAATTAGCCTTCTCTATCAGAAACTCTACTGAAGAATCTGCCATTTATGGGAATGGAATGGAAAACGTCAGCTCGTTCATTATTGCTGTCGGTCCTGCTCTGCATGTACCGGTGGTGAGCGGCCGAGGGCTTTCGCTATCTCATTCGTTCCGTTCACTCTGGGAAGCACCCGAGTTCTGCACTGCGACGTCCCTCTCCCTCTGGCTCATTCTCCAAGTGCCCCAGTCCCCCAAAGGTGAGCACTTGACTTCTTGTCCCGTTGCGTGCATGAGTTGCATGGAGCATGGACCTGATCACGCGTGCTTTTGAATGACTCTGTAGGGTATTGAAGCGAACGACACTAGCTAGCAATCATGCGTCTGACAGTGGCCCGCCTCGTGCTCGTCACGCTCTGTGTGCTGCAGCTGGAGCAGAGCGCGCTCAGTCTGGAAGCAACGCCAGCGCCTCAGAACTGCGACGCGAGCAGCGACGTCTGTGCCGCGCCTCTGATCCCAGAGCAGGATGCGACTCTTCCTTCTCCTCCCGCTACGTTCACGACGAGAAAAGTCGCGTTGAAGTTCCTGGCGCGCGAACAGGGCGAGGGTGCCGGCGCGACGGTGCGTCGCTCCATCGGCACACACCAGCTGCGCAACCTCGACCCTTTCCTCATGCTCGACGAGTTCAACGTCGGCCTCCCAGGCGGCTTCCCCGACCACCCGCACCGCGGCTTCGAGACCGTCACGTACATGCTGCCGACTTCGAAAGGGCACATGCTCCACGAAGACTTTCTCAGCAACAAGGGCGAGCTCCGACCTGGCGACTTACAGTGGATGACCCCGGGCAAAGGCATCGTGCACGCCGAGATGCCCGCCAGCGAAGAGAAAGCCCATGGCCTGCAGCTCTGGATCAATTTACCCAAGGCTAGGAAGGTCATGGAGCCGCGATACCAGGAGATCAAGCGCGAGCAGGTGCCGCACGCGTTCGACGCATCCAAGAAGATTGAAGCGATCGTGTTTGCCGGTGAAGTGTTTGGCAAGAAGGGACCGATTGAGACCGAGGCGCCTGTGACGTACGTTCACTTCATCCTGAAGAAAGGCGCGGAGCTGAAATACCAGATCCCAGAGGGTCACAACGCGTTCCTGCACACGCTCACGGGCTCGGGACTGTGCGCGGGCGAGTCGATCAAGGCGCACCAGGCGGTGGTGCTCGAGAAGGACGGTGACGGCATCTACATCACGACCAGCAGCGACGACGGCCTGGAGTTCATCGTGATCAGTGGCAATCCGCTGAACGAGCCAGTGGTGCAGTACGGTCCGTTCGTGATGACCTCGCAGTCGGAGATCCAGCAGACGATCCGTGACTACCAGAACGGCAAGAACGGCTTTGAGAACGCCCCGTACTGGAACTCGGACATCGGCAACCGCTGATTGGTACGATAATCTGATCAAGCATCTTTTATATCGACTACCCCATTTCGTATTCGAATACAACCTGTGAATACACATTTTGTTTTGAGAAACGTGGTTATATCGATTTGTTGGCATAGTCAAGCTTACTAAATACGTTGGCAGCTGATAAGGTTGATGAAGAAACAACCTTCTCCTACTGTTCTCTCTACGACTCGGCCGCATTGCGAGCCGCTTGGTCGGCTGCATCATTCCAAACAGATCTCCAGTCTTTCCTGCCCGTGTGCGCCTTCACGTGACGCCACAAGATGCGTCGCGAGCCCTGTTCCGCCAACAACTTCTCGAGAATGTCGCGGTTCAGCACCGGCGCGCCATCCGCCTTGCGCCAGTTCTTCTTGCGCCAGTTGTCGACCCACTCGGTCATCGAGCGGATTAGCAGCATGCTGTCTGAGAAGATGTAGAGCACCTGGTCCTGGCCCGGGTTCTCCACATTCGCTCGCTTCATGGCTTCCAGGGCTGCAAAGTACTCGGCGCGGTTGTTCGTCGCCCGTTCTTCCTTCAGCTTCATCGCGACGTTCCAGCTTGTATTATGGGGAAACACACACGCGTACCCAGCCTGGCAGCTTCGTTGCCCATTCTGGAGCGCACTTCCATCGCAGAATGCCACCAAAGAGTCGGGATGCTGCGGGTCTGGATCGGTCCCAGAGGTAGACGACGCAGTGCTCTGCTGGTACCGACAAACGAACGCCTCGGCTTCCTCTCGGCTCGGGAACTTCTTGAAACTCGCGCTGAACAGCCCCTCAACCTGCTTTTTGGCTTCGCTCCAGGTCTCAAACACGCCAGTTTGGCGACCTTTTGCCACCGCGTACCAGTATCGCTCAGGGAGGAGCGGAGTTCGCTCCACTACCGCTAAATTGCTGCCTGGTGTGTCCGCAGAGTCTCCAGCTGCAACTGCGAACAAGGTTGTAGCGTATTCGAGCTCTTTCTGCGTAACCGCCTCGCCTGCTGACGATTCACCACCAACCATTGATGAAGATGTTGTTGCACTGGTGGCTACAGACTCGCTGCTAGTTCTCCGCTTCACTGCGAGCGTGTACCCTGACAAGTACGCCTCTGCAGCTTCTCGTGTCTTGAACTTTCGGTACACTGGCCGGTTGTATCTTTCCGTGAGCGAGAGTACCTGCGGCCACGAAGTGACCACGCCCGTGTTGTGCGCCTCTGCGACCGCGTAGAACACCGACGACGCTGGCTTCTTGTCATCAAGCAGGCGCGCTCTCTTCACTGTGTCTGCTGCTGAGGGCGGTGCTGCTTGCTCGCGACCATCCTGGCGTGGGTGTTTTCGTGACGGCTGCTGCGCCACCACCGCATCGAAGCTGCTCGCCATGCGCGGAGGCGGCTGAGGAGCTCCTCCGCGTGAGCCGTTGGCCGACAAGTACGCCTCGGCGTCGCCTCGTGAGGGAAACTTCTTGAACCTGGCGCCCGCGAAGCCCTTCACCTGCGCCTCCGTCTCTCCCCACGTAGAGAAGATGCCCTCGCGCCTGCCCTTCGCCACGGCGTAGAAGTTCTCACGCGCCATTTCGATGTAGATGGATCCGATAATGCTGATGAAATGAAATGGTTCCGTGCTAGAGGTCAACTAAGTTCGCAGTAGGGTGCGTACTTTAAACATGAAAACCCCGTCATAACTGATCAATACTTATTACAGGTTTCCTGGTACAATAACGCACGATGAGCACAAGAAGAGGCATGGCCAAAGTATCGCGTGTAATCGCCATGGACATACCCAGCGACGGATATTTGGATGCGCTGCCTGCGCCTGCGAGAGCTTCCTCTTTCTTTGCCTTCAACTCATTCACGCGCCGCAGTTCCAAGACATGTGCGACCGGTTTCGCGACACCACACGCGCAAATATTTCTTTGGAAGCTCCACGATCACGTGCAGCTTGTAAACAGCTTTTTTGCATCTGGTGCCGCGAGACCGGAAACGTGGAATCGCCAGAGTTCGTGCTAAAGTTACGGCAGGCGAGTGCGCCAAAGACAGAGACTGAGGAGAAAGCAGTTGCAAGCGCCGAGACCGCAGCCCAAAGAGATTCGCCGCCAGGTGACGTGCTGTATTTGTGCTTGCTCGTCAATGTATCCTCACAGTGTTTACGCAATGTGCTTTGCTGATGTTACCGTTGTGTTGCTGCTCTGCAGAGGACGAGAACCACAATCAAGGAGAGTGTCGTCGTGGCGGCGGCCATGGAGAATGTCAGTATGACGCTGCCACTCTCCAAAAGAAAACGAAGAATGACTGAGCGCGATCCACGTAGGCATTCACCACGCCATTTTTATAGTTAGTGTTATGCAGCAAGCACTCGCCCGCCGTGCGTGTGTGCTGTGTTCATGCAGGCACGCGTGCCATACTTGGCCGCTCCTTGCCACTCGCTGTTTCTCGCCCTGATTCCAGATCAACTGTGCTTGTCAACAACGATCCAGACAAAATGAATCGGCGACCTTTCATGGCTCTACTGACCCGCACTCTTACTTCAACGCAGCCAAAAGGCAAGATCCCGCCCCGCACTCACACGAAGCCAAAACAAAAGACGCCAGCCTTCAGGTGGAGCAGAAGCATGCGCCGCGGATCGTCGTCGTCGGCCGCTGGGGGTAGCGCAGACCCGTTCGAGGAGCATGCGGACGCGCCTGTGGAGCTGCAGCCCAAGGAGATCGACCTCTCCGGTGGCGAAGAGGACAAGCTACCCAACACGCTCGTGGTCACGGTCATCCAGGCGCGCGCACTACAACCAGCAGCGCTGCGCTCCACTCTCAGCTGCTATGTGAAGCTCTCGTCGTTGGGCAGAGAGTACAAGACGAGCGTGATCTCGAAGAGCGACGAGCCGTTCTGGAACGAGAGCTTCAGCTTCCGCGCGGTCGACTGGGCGTCGAGCGTCACGCTCTCGGTGCGCGACAAGATCAACGTCAAGATGCGTGTGCTCGGCCACGTGCAGATATCGTCGGCGGATATCGCGAACTTGCCCGGCATGACGTGTCAGAGCTGGTTCTGCCTGCGCGACAAGAACGGCGAGAAGCGAGAGGGCGTCGAATCCGAGATCGAGCTCAAGGTCGCACTCGTGTACACAAAGAAGAACGACCCGAGCCTCACGAGCATAGAGATTTCGACTGCCGCTGCAACGGGTGGAAAACAAGACGACGCTGCGATCGGCATCATCGCTGACCAGGACGACGAGACCGAGGAAGAGGTGTTTGCGCGACGCAAAGAGCTCGAGCGCCAGGAGAAAGAGCGCAAGAGCACACTCTACTCGAACCTCAAACAGGGCGACTACCAGGTCCAGGTCCACGTGATCGAAGCGCGCGACCTAAAAGGGGAGAACGTGAGTGCTTTCTTGTAACTTGTAGCATCCAGTGCGTTGTAGAATACTGACCGAGCGTTGTCTTGTTGACTATGCATGCATGCAAAGTTGAGCGGCACTTCCGATCCGTACTGTCAAGTGGACGTCATGGGCCTGAAGAAGAAGACTTCGACCAAATACGAGACGCTCGGCTGCGTCTTCGACGAGATTCTGTTTTTCCATTTCAAGAACATTGGACGCAACGAGCTCAAGCAGGCGACAATCAAGGTACGTTCGTGTCAGTACTACCTTGTGAGGATTCGGATCTGGTGTTACTCAGCCTTAGGAGCGACGCTAACGTTGGACGGGGTGTTGTAGATCGCTGTGTGGGACAAAGAAAAAGTGATGAACGACAATTTCATTGGAGCGTACCATCTGGACTGCTTGTCGGTGTACTTTCGAGTAAGTACTACTTTTTGAATGGGTCAAAATTGCAAATTGATGGGGATAAAGGAACTCATATTTGCATCACTACTGTACTATGTAGCCACATCACGAGCTCTACCGCCAGTGGATCGCTATTCACGACCACATGAACGAGAACGATCGAGGCATCCAGGGCTTTCTACTCGTCTCGGTGAATGTGATTGGACCGGGAGACTCGTTCCTTGTGCATGACCGCGAAGCTGAAGTCGCAAAAGAGCTCGCGGTGGTTTCGTCGTCGTCATCTATGGATGCTTCAAGCGCTTTACTCGACAGCAATCAGTCTATCATACTGATGCCGCCCACTATCGATTTGAAGCTCTATTTTCTTCTTGTCAAGGTCTTCAAAGCTGAAGATTTATCCGCAATGGATGAAGGAGGACTGGTCCTCTCGAGCGGAATCGACGCGTTTGTGCAGATCGGCTTTGCTGCAAACTCGGCGTGCAAATCCAGTGTTATCACAGTCAAAGGGACCAGCAACCTCTCACCAGAGTTCATGGAAGAGATGTGGATCCCCGTGATGGCACCAACGCTGTCGCGAAACATCGTGATTTCAGTGTGGGATCGCGATCTCGGTCGGAAAGACGAAGTTGTCGGGATCTGTACGCACGATTACCAGTAAGTGCGCTCGTCCGCATGTCCTGGAGGAATCCTTGCATCTCCTGACGACCGAGCAGGAAAGACTGCCTTAGATGGCGAAGCAGACGACAATGGAGGTGAGCGGCAAGAACAGAGAAAGGTCGAGCTGCGATGGTTTAATCTGTACGGACCTCCACTTCGCCGTGTGAACAAGAAACGAGCGACGATAGTGTCGCAGAATCCAGAGTTTGGCTCCACGTATCGAGGCCGCGTCCTCCTGTCGATGGAAAAAGTCGAGTCGCCAATGCCCTCTGAGAGTGAGAAGTTCCACACCAAACGCATAAAAGACACTATCAGCAGCGTCAGCAGCTCGATACATCCAGCAACTGTGAGGTACACTCTTCGATGCGCTCTTTTCTGCGGCGCTGATATCCCTCACTACAATTCGATCGCTACAGCAAAGACGAAAATGCGTGTGACAATCTCCATCGGGTCCTACGAGATGCACTTTGACCTTCAGTCAGTGCGCAAGGATGGAAGTGTCAGCTGGGAGCAGTTTAAAGAGCGGTGGCCGATCATTCTGCCCGCCAACCTGACCCAACTTCCAGACGTCGTCGTCATGCTGAGCAGGCAGCTGGAGAAAGACGACTATGTTGGCGTCTCGTTCGCGCGCATGCTCGCAGCTGATTTCCTTATGAAAGGATTTACGAGCAAATGCGAGTGGATCCACTTGAAAGAAGAAATCTCAAGACGCCAGACGAAATATGCGCTCGACAAGTCGCAATCGCCTGGATCTTTATTGCTGCGTATTGGCTTTGGTCGCGAAGAAGTTGCGGCGCGTCATCCGTGGGGTGACGAGATGGAGCTTTTCGGTCCGTTTAGAAGTCTGATGGTGCATCGAGAGATTCGAGTCCACATTTTCCAATTCCGCAAGCTCGTGCTTCCAGAGGAGAAAACACGCTTGCCGAACCCATTCGTGTCAGTGACTTGCTGCGGGCAGAAAAAGAAAATAGCTCCAAAGTACAAGACCCTGGATCCGCTGTTTTACGAGAGCTTGGTGTTCACTGTCCATGTGCCTCAAGACGTGGTGTTCACACCAGACTTGGTATTTCAGCTGCACGATGCAAACGTGTCTACCTCCACTGGAGTTCCGAGTGGTGCCCTCGGAGGATTTGTGGTGTCAATGACAAAAGCGATCAAATCGGTCGTGAACGCGAATGCACCGCGGCCAACCTGGTACAATCTGCAGAGTCCGAGTGCTAGCACCAGCAACAATGGCGCGTTTATAGACGAAGTCAAGGGTGAAGCACTCGTCTCAGTTCAGTATGTGGATCATACCGGACCGATCGAACATTTGCACCAGCTGGATTCACTCACTCCCGAGTACGAAGACGCAAATCTCGAGATCGCAGCGCTTGGTGTCCGCCGATTGAAAGCGCTGAGCATTTTGGGTGTGCAACACCCGTACATGGAGTTTGAACTCATCGGAGGTATGTTTGCGGACGGAACCAGTGTTCGGAAATCCAAGCCGAGCGCTACCACCAGCAATGCGAAAAATGCCAACTTTCTGGATTTCATGGTCTGCCCAGCAAAGCTTCCAGTGGATACGCTGTATGGACCGCAACTGCGAGTCAAAGTCTGTGAAAGCTCACTTGGCGGGCTGCGAAAGACTACCATCGCGTCCTGCGTTGTCGATCTCTGCACAAAACTGCCCTGGAGCGTTGAGTATGTGCCACCTCAGCAGCAGCGCGCTTTTGAGAACCCTGCACCAGCTCCAGCGTTTATTAGTTCGATAGAACCGAGCAAAACGAAGCACAAGATGAGATTCCCGATGCTGAAGATCTCCAAACAGCGAAAGGCGACTGGGATTCAGGATGTTGCAAGCGACGATGGACTCGAGGGTGATGACGGCGAGCTGTTGAGTGGTGACGACGAAGATTCAAAAGGCGCTGGAGAAGTGGACAATGGAAATGAGGATGATGGGATCGGCATCGGAGAGCTGAAGGTATCTCGAGCATCTCTCTCCAAATCCGCAGGAAGAGGCAGTCGATTTAGCGACCCTGCGCTGTTAAGGCAAATGCAAAATGAGACCCAGCGAAGGTACATAGCAGCTCAAGCAGACATGCTCCGAGGAGGCTCGCACAGCCGA
Source organism: Globisporangium paroecandrum (assembly GCA_023333955.1). Lineage (NCBI taxonomy): Eukaryota > Oomycota > Peronosporomycetes > Pythiales > Pythiaceae > Globisporangium > Globisporangium paroecandrum. The sequence continues at coordinate 6,233 of JAASFU010000290.1, read as the reverse complement.
GAGCGTGGAGGAGAGAGCACGTTGCACGTTGCACGATGCGAGCAGACTTGACATCGAGTCACCTCTTAAGCCGGCTTCGTACATGGACGGTCGAGACTGGTGGATCGCCGAGCACGGGGGCGAAGAGCTCGAGAATTTTCTCAAAGTCAAAGCCCTGGAGACGTACCCACTGTACCGATCTGTCCTCACTCGACCGTCGCTGCTCAAGCGAAAACGCGTTCGATCTGAGCTCAGGGCTGGTATTTTCAAAGGGCTGATCTTGGTGACCGAGCGAGCGAAAAAGAAAGTAGCTGCGCCGATGAAGACTGGTGGAGGCGACAGTCTGCTCGATCTCGAGCGGCTCCAAGAGCCGCAATCACTAATTGTGCGTGTGTACGTTCTCCGTGGGAGCAACTTGCAGTCGAAAGACAGCAATGGATATTCAGACCCGTATCTTCGATTGAAGCTTGGGAAGCACGTGCTTTCAGATCGCGTGAATCACAAAAAGAAGACGTTGAATCCAGAGTTCTTCCAGATGTTCACATTCAATACGAGCCTACCTGGTCCGTCCCAGCTTGAGATCGGCGTCTGGGACCACGATCTGGTGATGGATGAATTTATCGGTGCAACCACGATCGACTTGGAAGATCGCTGGTTCCATAAAGACTGGCAGCGCATTGGCCAGGGCCACCCGAAGTTGAAAGGTGCTGGAGGATGTCTCAAACCGATCGAGTACCGTCACTCGTACACGCCAAAGCGAATGACGTCACAGGGTTTTATCCAGCTCTGGATCGACATTCTCACGTCCTAGCAAGCAGCAGTTCTTCCGCCTGTGAGCATTGAACCCCCTTCTCCCAAGAAGTTCGAAGTGCGCGTCGTCGTGTGGCGCGCTGAAAACATCACCGACAAAGACAACAGCGAGGTGAACGATTATTTCGTGAAGGCGTGGATGGAAGGAGGCAAGACCGAGAGCACCGACGTCCACTGGCGGTGCTCGAACGGCAAACCGTGCTGGAACTGGCGCTTTAAGTTACCTGTCGAATACCCGCTGCGCACCTCCGAGTTCGGAAGACTTCACATTCAGTTGTGGGATAAAGATGTGCTCAAGTGGGATGATATCTTGGGCGAGGCACAACTTGACCTGTACAAATGGATCCGCCGCGCCTACGAAAGTAATCGGGTGGTGTCACCGTTCCTCGAACTCAAAGCAATGGCGAACACAAACTCCCAAGGGAGTGACTATCCGTCAAATGGTCAAGAACAAGGTCGAAGCGTTAAAAATGAGCTCGGTGGTGACAACGAAATGGGCGGCGACGGTGGCGATGACAGCGACGACGACTCTGCAGTCGAAGATTTTAGCTCGTCTGGATTTGCGAAGGAGAACCACTCGTTGCTACGCAACCAAAAGAAGAAGAAATCCAAGGAGAAGATTCCAAGCAAAGTCAAACTACCCTTCAAGAAGCCTGAATTTCTCTCAAAGCCGTCTGCTAACAGTGCGAAGAAGGCGAAACAGGCGAAAGAGCAAACCGAAGCGAAAGCGGCGCTAAACGGATTTCTGGTATGGTAATCCATATGTCAGCCGCATGTGGTCGGTGGCTCGCTGATTGTACATACTGACTTGGTCTCGATTGTGACGCTTTCTTCGTAGGATTTCTTGGGTCTCGGTGCGCTACCCGACGACGCCGAGTGGATCACGATCTACTACACAGACCGAGAATCCGCTGTCTCAATGGACATGGTGAGTGAAGTTCGTGTCTGTGGAATGTAATTGTGCCTCGTAAGTTTCTCATGACCATTGATGTGTAGGGGCGTATCGGGATCTCGGTTCAGATCGTGCCAGAGCAGGAAGCGCAGGCAAACCCCGTTGGAAAAGGCCAAGAAGCCCCGAATCTGAATCCGTACTTGCCGCCTCCAGTGGGCCGCATGCGCCTTTCCGCGAACCCAGTGATGATGCTAAAGGAGCTCATCGGACCAAAGATGTGCATGCGCATCACGATCTTGTATTGCTGTGTCGGGTGCGCGTTCTTCATCGCAGTGTTTGGCGCGACCATCATGAGCACGCTGACCTACATTCAGGGCATGTCAAATCAAGAGAATGGGGAGAGAAACTGACGATTGCCAAACAATATGCGCTTCCCACCAGACTTTCAGGACCCGAAGAACGCTTCTGTATCGGTTGGCGGAGTTTAATGACGCAGCAGGAAAGCCATCAGAGGTGCGAGCCACTGCAGACAATGAGCTTGTAGCATGTTCAAAATATGGCGTATTTCTGTGAATGAAAAAATGAAAGGCTGCATAGATACTTGGTATGTTAATGCTGGGCAAAAAGGCTGAGGAAATCCTTTCCTAGAGATGTATGCAGCGCTGGCGACGTCGTTGGGACACTTCCGCCACCGCTCCCAGCACCAAGCGCAATGGAAAGCGGCATCGGCTGTAGCTCGCCCATGATGAAATCGTCGAGATGCAGGTCCGACATCTCGGTCGCAATCGTTAACAAGTCACCAGAAGAGTAGAGCGGGGTTTGTACGATCGCTGTCTCGGGGTCCATGTCGTCGAATTCCGAAGTCGAGTGAGTTGGCGCATTGAAGAAGAACGGATTGTTGCTCGCGAGGATCCACTGCTGGTCGCTAATTTGCTTCCCTTGCTGCTGCTTGCTCGATCGTTGGGTGGGTTGATCAACAGCCATTGTGGATGGCCCTCGTGCGGTCAATCTGACAGACTCTGGCGGTGAAGGTGCAGAAGAAGATGAAGACGGCGGCAAACGATCATTGAGGATGTCGAAGTCGTGCTCGTAGTGAGGACTCGGTGAAGATGCAATCGTCTCGAAGAGGTGCGCGTTGTTGATCTGGTCGTCTTGACCAAACCACTCTAGCGGTCTGTTGCAGAAGGTTGGTTGCAGGAATCGCCAAAGAGCAAACAAGCAAGTACAAAATGAGTAAGTACCCATTTTCTACATTCCCTCTGAAAGAGAGACACACGCTAGTATAAAACTCACTTTTTCCTCCCCGTGGTGTCGCGATCACTCTCGATGTTGTTGTTGGCTCGGTCGTCTCGGTGTTGAACACCTGTCGTGTGCTGCGGATGAAGCTGTTCCTGGTTCCCGACCGACGACCATCTTCTCGACTGCAAGCTGCTTCGATCGTGGCGCGAGTAGTCCGCTTATCTAATGATTGATGAAGGCATCACCGGCGACACGTCCATGGGGCTCTGATGGTCGTGCTGGGCTGGGTTCTGGTACGAATCGGTCGTGATCTCGATGCGAAATGGCGGTGGCACACTCTCATCGACATCCGCAAAACCGTCAGTCTTCGGGTCGTGGTTAACTTGGTTGAGCGAATAGACGCTGTCAACGCACCTGCGAGATGGCAAGCGGTTCGAGTCAGGGCTTCCAGACGCTGACCGAGGCGAGCCTTCCGTGCCCGGGGACGCATTACCACTCAACTTCCCAGGAAATGCTGCTGCGTTCACGTGACCGCTGGCGCTACGCTTCGCCTTGGTCATGTATCGCGACGGCGGGCGTTCAGCTGCCGCAGCGTCGGATACCGGAATGCTCGCGGTCGCACTATGAACGCTCCTTTCTCGAGCGGCGCGAGTATTGCTGCTACTGCTGCTGCTGGTGATGGCGCGATAAAACCATTTGTGTCGATCAAGTGCGTCGGGAATGCGTACCGCTGGCGTGATGGTGGACGATCTGACATCGTCGAAGAGGCTTTTGATGACGCCCCTGCTCGAGCGGATTTCAGTTCTCGACGAGTACTTCGCGGTTCTCCTTCTCCATATCTCGCACCGCCTTCATTATCACCATTTAAATGAGCCTTAAGGCTACTGAAGTCTGGCTGCGGAGTGGCGTTGCGATAAAGGCGAGCGCGCGACGGCAAAGTAATTGCGGGTGGGGTGCAGCACTCCCTCGTAATCGAGTTCTTTTCGTACATCCAGTCGTCAGCACCCAGCCCAACTTCGGAATACGGCTCTGGTCGATCGATCGGTGGTTCAGAATCGTTGCAGCTGTGGAGCGATGCGTCCTCATTGCCGTCTTCATTGTTGTTGTTGTCGTTATCGTTGTTGCTACTGCTATAGCGATCGAGCTGCTCGCGGCATTCAATGTGAGCGCGAGAAAGTAGGCGATTACGCTCAAGCCTTTGCTTTGAAGGTCGCAGCGCAGACGCGGACGAAGTCAAGCTCTGGCGGGCAAGCGCGACTGACGTGGACGTTTCCGGACTATAGACAGCTTGATCGCGCTTCGACAACGAGGAGAGATGCCGATGCATCGAACTGCTCGTGCTCTTGGCGCTACTAGCGCTACTGGTAGTTCGAGACACGGATCGAGTGCGTGGAGCTGTAGCCACTCCCTGAAGCTGAGCTGGATCTGATGAAGCAGGGTACTCTGGTCGTGACGCGGGCGCTCCAGCTACCCGAGTTCGATGGGAGTGGTTGAATCCCGAGCGCGGGTTGTTAGCCGCTTCAGCCGCCTCCACTCATTGGTAGCCTTGATCAATCATCTCACTTGACGCCGACAGCTCCGAACTCAAGTCTGTATCGCGCTTGCGTCGACTCTTTTTCTTGGTACTGGGCGTCACAGCGTGCATTTCTCCTCGCGAAATCTGGGACTCCATCCCAGCGCCAGCGGCAAACATCGCGAGCTCTTCTTGCCTGCAGCTCTCGATTCGTACGTGCTCGCTGTTGATGCGCTCTTGTTTTTTGTGCGCTGCTCTGTGCGTTGTGAGCTTGCACTCGGTGGTGTGTGTATATTGAGAACACATCGCATTTCAAAATCACCATTTCGAATTAGAACCCTTAACCTCTTCGTCACGGATTTAGAAAAGCGCTTGGGAGCTCATTCATATCTAGTTTCTATTGCTTGTTGGTTAACCACGGAGACTTACGAGACGCGTGCATGAGGTTCAGAAATGCAACGTAGCACGCTAAAAAGTCTGTGTAGGACAGGAATGGCGTCGTTGTGCTGGTTGGAAGCTCGCTGATTGCGATGCTGCCAGTCGCGATCATTCTTAAGAGAAGACGGCGGAGGTTGCTCATATAGATCGATGCGTCCAGGTGCTGAGAAGTGCGGCTGCTGCTGTTGGCTTTCCACTCTTTTGAGCTGTTGCACACCGGTCAATTGCCTTTAGATCCAATGTTGAGCGAGACTTTGACACGCAACGCAAAGCGCATCTCACCACAGCTGCTTCAACGCCTTGGTCAGCCCGATCATGCTCATCCTTTGCAGCACTGGAACGGCTTCGTCTACAAGCTCTTCGTACGCGTCACGGGCCTCGACCACCTGGTCACCGAGTAATTCAATCAGAGCGACGACAGTCTCCATTGGCAGAGTCGCTGGTCGAGGTGGGCTCGGCTTGACTGGATCACGAGGCATGAAATACAAGTTATTAGTTCAGTACTAGTAGCTCTTAATGCGAGGAATCACTCACTCGCGTTGCCTCACTCTTTAGACTGCTCGCTTCGCGAGCCTTCGCAATCGCAGCATGCCGTAACTCCGACGAAGCAGACGCGCCTTTTAACGGCAGTGAACCTTTCGCATCAACGTACTTGTTAACCTTAAGCACGAGCGTAGTGGCTGCTACAATATTGTCTGAGATAGCTCGAACCTTTGTGTGCTCGACGGCATCGGATTTGCATGATCTCCCCACCCACAACATGTCTGCACGGTGCTCTACAGTTGACACATGGATGCCCACAACAACCCCACATCGTCAGAAAGCAAACAAAGAGCTGTCTGTAGTGACGCTGATCTATACCTTACCCGAACTTTTCGCACAGGAACTCGGCAACAATCGGTTCACAGCTCAGCTGGATCTCCGTCTGCACCAGTCTCTCCGGCTTGCTCTGCTTGCAGTAGACATCTTGGATTTCGCAGAGCGCGTCTTGCGGCACCCCACGCAGCTCCTGGACGAACTGCATCACCTGCAGCGGCTGCACAGCCACGGCTGCAGCGATTTCAAGGCGCACGTTCTCCATTTGGCAACTGTGGACAGTGGAGACTGATAGACATTCACGCGTGTCAAAGGCCAACCTGAATTGGCGCCGTTCTATTTATGCGTCTCGTGGCTGTTGTTACTTTCTTCATCGATTCGCAAGTTCTTAGTGTCAATCGTGGCGGTGATGGGACCGACGAAGCTCCACTGAGACGCCGGTCTGTGGCCCTTCGAAGGTACGCGGGGCGATCCTCGCCTCGAATCGCGCTCGCCGCCACCTTCCAGATGTTCGACGCGGCGTTCGTATCTCGGTTCCACAGCCTG
>JAASFU010000289.1:0-29429 GCA_023333955.1 Globisporangium paroecandrum | reverse complement strand
CCGAGAGTAGCGATTCAGACGGCTCAAAATGGGCAGTCTGCAGCAACGACACTAATCGATCGCGCGGCGAAATGGATGACTGGGCCGACACAGAGGGTACCATGACATCGTGCCCCAACGGAGTTGAGAAATGTTGGGGTGCTGCGGGTTGGTGCTGGAGCACTGGCTGGTCTCGGTGAGCCACGTACGGCAGCACCGCCACAAGCTGGTTCTGAAGCGCCGTGAGTTGGCTTTGGAGCGCCACAGGCTGGTGTTGGAGCGCCACAGGCTGGTGCGCCTGCAGCGGAGCCGCGTACTGCTGGGCCATCGGGAGCTGGTGCTGGTGCGCCGCAAGCTGTTGCGCCACAAACGACCCTTCCCTCTCGCCCTCTGCGTGCGTTTCGGAGCTGCTTTGAGCTGCTCGCTCAAGGGCGTCCTTGAGGCGTGCGCTCTTGAGCTTTGTGTGCTCTTGAATAAAATGAAGTAGGTTCTTGCCTGTTGTGAGTCTGCCTCATTTCGCTTTCCGCTCCAGAGCACCCAAGCTCGCTCCCAAGACCGCTCGCCATCTCGTCGTCTCACCGTCAGACCTCTCTCCATCCCACATGCGGAACCCAGCCTTCGTGCACCTCCCGACAATCCTCACCGACCGAGAGATGCTCCAGGTCACCGCCTTCCTTCGGTTCGAACGGCGAGCCGGGTGTCGGAAGTCGCTCGTCTTCTTCGTGCGTCGCTCGGCCTTGAGTCGTCGACTGGGAGCTCGAGGCTGCGGGGTGGCATCACAGCTCGTTCGTCCCCGGGTACAACCACGTTGTAGAGACGCTCTTCTCCCCCGAGCTCGCATTGAGGAGATCATCAAGTACATCGACGGAGCGAAGCGCTCGATCGAGTTGTGCATCTACCAGATCATCTGCAAGAAGGTATTTTGCTCTTATACATGAATTTGCTTCTATACAAGGATATGTGTTGCTTTTATAGATGAACTCACTTTGAGATCCATTTTACACTTGCTCTTTGTATGCAACTTATGCCAGCATTTAACCCACGAGGAGGCATTTATCGCATACAAACAGCGAGTGTAGAATGGATTTGCTGCGAAACATTCTACAAAAGCGACCTTTCCAGTGAAAGATAACCTGTGAGTTATCACTCAGCTCGACTGAGGAAGACCACCAGGGACAGACAGAGCAAAGCAAACGCTGTTTTGCATCTTTCACTTCCAATCTTGCAGCGCAGCGCACAGGATAGACAGACCAAGGCCAATGCCGATGCCACTTGGCGACTTCGACGACCCGAATGGCCATCTCGGCGGCTGTCACTTGCAGCGAGGACCGCCGTCCGTCCTCGATCGATACACAAGAATGATGATGCGGCGCTAATAATGTGTGTCTGGGCGGCTCGAGCGTCTCCTTCACCTTCAGCCTTTTAGTAAATTCTGACACAACCAAACACGTCGGAACAAGTACGACGCAGGAGGAGCAACACCTGGCAATTAAAAGCAGCATCATGTCGGCTTGGTGTGAATCGACTTGAGGGCAAGAACCTAGCTAGCTTTGGCTTCTTGTCATCTGGTGGCTTCAATCCTCAAAGTGGCTCCGCGTGACACGCAAGCCACCGAATTGAAGGCGTGGTGACACATCAGCTAACAGACAGGCACGTTGCGTTTTTATCGCTTTTTCGTCCGCACATGCTTGGAAGTTGTCCTGCAGGCACACCTTCACATTTTGGCAGACGCGCAATGCATGCAGAAAAAGGAGCGCAAGTGTGCTTGCATTGCACTGCACTGCAATCATGAAGGCTTGCATGAGCATGCAAGCTCTTCTCAAAGGTCACATGTACGTGCACGCTCGTGCCCGTTTTCGCAGTTTCCCATGACGTTGAAATGCAAACAAACCAAACAGTATCACGTGCTCCGCAATAGTGTAGCGCCAAGAAGGTGGGAGCTTGCAAAACGCAAGCAGGAGAAAGAAGCCTGCATGCTTTGTTTTTGCACTCACTCACTTGGCATTTTTTCAGCAGACACGCAAGGGCTGCAAGCAAGCAGCGCAGCCAGCACGCTGCAAGAGCAAAGTGACAGCCATAGCGATATTCAAAGCCCATCTGGGACTCGTTCTCTTCGCTATTGCACGTCATGTGATGACTCGTCCGTTGGTTTTCCTTGCTGTTGCTGCTTTTCGTACTTTGCGGGATGTACACAGTGAGAGGAGCCGCTTCGGACTTTGTTTTGCTTGAAACGCAATGCGGCTGAAATTGCGTTTCACTAGGTCCGAATTTCAGCCAATCATCGTCTTCCTGGAGACAGTGACTCTGAACCCTCCATTCCGCTGGTCTTATGGTTCAAAAGAGCACAGCTCTCCGAAAAGTCGCTGTATCTTCATCCTGAGGCCACTAAAGCCGGGCAGATGCACAGGGCCAGCAGAAATGGATCATCTCCATCAAGGTTTAGCAAAAAACCTCGCATTCCGTGCGAAGTTCAATGCGCAAGGTGAAGCAAAAAAGTAAAGCCCCAGGAGTGATGGTCAGTGCACTGGAACGCGCAAAGCGAAAACACACACAAAGCAGCAACCTGCAAAGCAGCGATTCAAAGTGAAATTTGCGCACTCGCCAGCAAGTCTCAACGCCACCAGCAGCAGCACCAGCAGCACACTCGCAAGCAAGCGCAAGCAAACAAACAAGCAAACACAACAAGGATGGGCGAAAACGAATGCAACGGCGTGCTCAAGGAGGAGTACCCGGTGATCGACGCCGTGGCGCCGAACGCGCACGTCAAGGGCATGGCCGAGTACGAGCGCATGTACAAGCGCTCACTGGAGGAGCCAGCTGCCTTCTGGGGGGAGCTCGCCCGCGAGCACCTCAGCTGGTTCCGTGACTTCGACCAGACGCTCTGCGGCACGCTGGCCAAGGGCGACGTCGCCTGGTTCCTCGACGGCGCGCTCAACGTGAGCGTCAACTGCATCGACCGCCACCTCAAGGACAAGGCTGACAAGGTCGCGATCATCTGGGAGGGCGACGAGGTCGGCACGGGTCGCAACATCACGTTCACCGAGCTCATGGAGGAGACGTGCCGCATTGCGAACGCCATGAAGGCCGCGGGTGTGAAGAAGGGCGACACAGTCGCGATCTACATGCCCATGATCCCCGAGACCGCGTTTGTCATGCTCGCGTGTTGCCGCATCGGCGCGGTGCACAGCATCATTTTTGCAGGCTTCTCGTCGGACTCGCTTCGTGACCGCATCGTGGATGCCAAGTCCAAGGTAAGCTCTCTGTTGTATCGATTCTTCGCTCCTTTGTTTGTAGCACCATTCTAACGAACACGGCAAAATTCTTGTGTGTCTCTGTTTGCAGTGGGTGTTCACGAGCGACGAAGGAAAACGCGGCGGCCGCACGCTGCCGCTCAAGAAGATCGTCGACCACGCCGTCAAGGGGCTGAGCTTCGTCGAGAAGGTGTTCATGTTCAAGCGCACGGGCAACCCGGACGTCTCGTTCAACCCGCGTATCGATGTGGACATGTCCGTTGAGCTCCTGAAGCACCGCCCGTACTGCCCGCCAACGTGGGTGGACAGCGAAGACTTGATGTTCATCCTGTACACGTCTGGCTCCACTGGTACGCCAAAGGGCGTTGCGCACACGACTGCCGGTTACCTGCTGTACGTTATGCTCACCGCGAAGTACACGTTCGACCTCCAGCCGGATGACATCCACGCTTGCGTCGCTGACTGCGGCTGGATCACGGGCCACAGCTACATCATTTACGGACCACTGGCAAACGGTGTGACCACTGTCATGTTCGAGAGTACGCCAATGTACCCAGACTGCGGCCGCTACTGGGACTTGGTGCAGCGCCACAAGATCACGAAGTTCTACACTGCGCCGACTGCGATCCGCGCGTTGATGGCGCACGGTGACGAAGAAGTGAAGAAATACGACCGATCGAGCCTGAAGGTGCTGGGAAGTGTCGGCGAGCCGATCAACCCAGAGGCGTGGAAGTGGTACTACGAGGTTGTCGGCGACAGCAAGTGCTACATCGCGGACACGTACTGGCAGACGGAGACTGGTGGCCACATCGGTGTCGGTCTCCCAGGCGCTACTCCGATGCGACCGGGCTCGTGCACCAAACCGTTCTTCGGCATCGATTTCGTCGTCACGGACGAGAACGGAGTCGAGTTCAAGGGCAACGACGTCGAGGGCCAGCTGTGCATCCGCAGCCCATGGCCAGGCATGGCTCGCACCGTCTACGGAGACCACAACCGCTATCTGCAGGTGTACATGGCTTCGCACAAGGGCTTGTACTTCACGGGCGATGGTTGCAAGCGCGACAAAGACGGCTACTACTTCATCACGGGTCGCATCGATGGTAAGCGGATGTTGATCATTCAGCTTGTACTGGCAGAAACCGGGAGCGTCGTATCTAACTCTCTCTCTCTCTCTCTCTCTCTCTCTCTCATTGTCTCCTATTTAGATGTGCTGTGTACCTCTGGACACCGTATCGGCACGGCCGAAATCGAAAGCGCTCTCGTTGCGCACAGCCTTGTCGCGGAAGCCGCGGTTGTCGGCATCCCTCACAACATCAAGGGCGAAGGCATTTGCTGCTACATCACGCTGGTGAAGGCTGCGTACCCCGGCAAGGATGCCGAGAAGGAGCTCGTGCTGCAAGTCCGCGAGCACATTGGCGCATTTGCGACTCCAGACGTGATCGTGTTCGCCCCGGGTCTCCCGAAGACGCGAAGTGGTAAGATCATGCGCCGCATTCTCCGAAAGATCGCGCACGGCGAAGAGGACTCGCTTGGGGATGTGTCCACGCTCGCCGAGCCAGACGTCGTACCAGTGCTGATCGCCAACATGAAGAAAGCGCTCGTGGGCAAGAAGCTGTAAGCAGCCAGCGTCATTGTAGTCAAGAGTCCTGTATCGCCACTCGCAGCAACCAACCAACCGTGCATAGCAGCATAGTCTTACGTCAATTTATGTACAACATGCTTGATACATTTTGCATCTTGAGTGTACCCACCCAAAAGAGACGAGCAAGCGAGCTTCCAGCACTCAGAAGTCGCTTCTTCAATGTACGTACGCGCGTTAAAAAGTAGAAGCGATGGATCTTCGGCAGATGCGCCAACTCTCTGGAACGAAGTCGATTCTTGAGGCCATGAGCAATCATCGCCACGAGAGTCGAAATGGACGCCACGCCATCATCGTCATGCACGATAACGGCTTCACTGCGCATTGCCAGAGCACACGACACGGGCGGAAAGATGGCACCGCGACAGCAGACAGAAGAGCGTCGAGCGGTATCGGTATCACCATCCGCACTCAACGCCCCCATGCTGACCTACGCATTCGCTGCTGCGATCGGCGGCTTCATCCCGTCGGTTTTGTTGCTGAGAGAGTTCAACAGCGCGCTCGATCGCCACCTCCCAAGCGCGTGCGACACGTTCCTGGACTCGGTCTTCTGGCTCAATGCGACCTCCATTCACCCGCACCTGAGCTGCATGGGCGACGCAGGGCGAGCGATGCATCTGAATCTGTACAAGCTCGACTTCGTGCTCTTCCCAATGATCTACGCCACGCTACTCTTCACCTTAGTTGTGTTCGTGTGGCCAAATGCAAAGCCGCTCAGGTACATCGCTGTCGCGACGGGCTGCTTTGATGTGTTGGAGAACGCCAGCAACGTGTTCCTGTTGATGCGCTTTCCGCAGCGCAGTCAGCTGGTAGAGCACTGCGCGAGTATCGGCTCACGTGGCAAGTACGTTGGCTTGATAGCGTCTCTGATGGTCGTGGCAGTCGGTATAGCGTTGCGTGGATGCTCGTTGTTAATGACGAGGGCAGTAAATCAAGGCAGATGCGATCAGAAGCGCAAGAAGGCTTCATGAGCTGCTCGTTCGGTGAGGCTTCATTCAGTGAGGCTTCAATCATAAGGTTTCATGGCTGGGATGCACACACTCGAAGTAAGCTCACCCTGGTATTATATTACTGGCTAAAATAAAATGTCTTCAGTGTAATGATTGGCTAATATTTGCTGTTTGGTTTGGGATTTTGAATTTGCCCGCATTTTGGCAGGGCAATTTGCTGTTGCAGGGTGCACAAAATGGGGCCATCCGACGCCTCCTCCACTTCCTCTTCCTCCATGGCGGCGCTCTACGTGCGCAATCGCCGCCGCGCCAAGTACGGCGAGATCCCACTGAGCGCGGGTGAGATCGAGTACCTGAGTCGCAAGGACGAGGCGGCGCGGCGCCGGCAGCGGCTTCTCGAGGTGCGCAACCACGAGAAGCGCATCGCGCAGCTGGTCACACAGCGCTACCGCGACAACCTCAGACGGCTGCACACGCACAAGCTCCGCGGCGCGCAGCAGGCACATCAGCTGCAGCAGGAGGCGCTGCTTGGTAATCTACACGCCAAGTACCAGCTCTCGCTGCAAAATGTCGGCTCTGCGCATCGCCAGGCACGCGAGATGCTGGCGGAACTCGTGGAAAACGCACGCATCGAGCAGGGCAAGTGGGTGTACAACGAAGCACGAGTCGTAAGAGTGCGGTCAGGAGAAGCGTCAAAATTGCACGATGAGGAGAAAGAAGCAGAGATCGCACGCAGGAAAGAGGTAGAGGACAGCCTACAGCGACTGAAGGAAACGAGCATGAAGCAGCGCGCGCAGGCGAGTATCCACGCACGACGAGAGCAGGAGATGCAGATCGAGATGGCGCGGCGGCAAGAAGAGGCGGCGCGCTTTCGGCGCCAGACTGTGAAGGAAGAGGTGTTCGCCATGTCGTGTCCGCGCGCGAAAGACGTCGACGCGTACCAGTTCACTCGCTTGCACTGCGTCTCTGCGCCGGCAGTGCCGACAATCGCTCTGAAGCCCCGTCCAGAGGTCAAAGTGATTCGGCACAACAAGGCTCACCCGAGTGCCGCCAACGGCATCGACGAAGCGAGAAAGTACCGCGACGAGATGGACAAGAAGTGGGAGCAGGACCGAAACCTTCGAGAGCAGAACGTTGAGAAAGCAGAGCAGCGCGGCGACCACGCGCTCGAGCACGTCAAGTCCGTCAAGGATGGCGAGAAAGCTATCGAGTGGCTCCAGCAACTTGACAAAGCGCAGCGATACGAGCAGACTGTGGATTATGCGCACGACTTTCAGGACAATGATCACGCTGCTGGAAAAGAACCAACATTGCAAGCGAACGACAGAGCAGCAGAAGAAGCGTTCTTGCGGATGTTTGCGATCCACGGCGAGCGACTAGAGCTCTCGACACACTCCGTTAGGACAGAAGAAGGATTCTCGCCAGTGAATCGAGTCGCTGCCAGTCCGCTCTATTACAGGAACCAACGACGAGTGTCTGTTGATCCTGCTGCTGCTGACTTGGATTGGGACGAAGGCTACGAAAGCTTTACCTCGAGCCAAAGAGATTCACATGAGCAGAATCGCGGGCAGGAGGGTGCTACATCAGCAGCATTCAACCGAAAGCGTGACGTTGAAATCGGGCAGATGAACGGCCAGGTAGCTGCAAAGCCAAGTGCTTTCTCCAGTGACAAGAAGGACTCTGCTGACGCTGTCATGCAGCCGTCTAAAGGCTTAACTGCTTTTGAGAGCGCGGAAAACAGCTGGGCCCAGCAGAAACGTGAACATGAGGCAGGCAACTCGAGGCACCAAGTGAAAGAGCGCCATCAGCAAAGTCCTCAACAACAACAGCAAGCAGCTAGAGGCCAGGAAATGCAGTCAAGACGAGAGCGTCAACCCCCCGAAGGCGCTGGCGGAAACTCCATCGACGAAAGCTTCACTTCGTGGGGACCTGAGCGCTCTGGTGGCGCCTACCGTAATCTCGCCAATGCTTCTCAAAACGAACAGCTACAGAAAGCGAATCTTGGCGAGTTGTACCAGCGTCGTGAATCCCTTGACGCTCTCGAGAGCCGTCTGAAGGAAGTGCTGAGTTTCCGCCAGCATCGTCGTGATGGAGAGTCACCGCAGCCGAACTCGCGAGATGCAGGACAGCATACGCAGACTGGGGATCGGGATGCTGCTGATATGAATAAAGGTGGGCGACTTTCTCGAGATGACAGAGAAAATTGGATGCAGCAGTCCGACTTGAATGCACACAGTGAGGAGAGAAATGGGCTACATCAACGTCAGCACGACACAAACGATGGAGACCAATTGAGTTTTCACTCACATATGGTAAGTGAGCAGGTGCGTGGCGTTCGGATACGCCAGTGGGATGAAGTTGACGGAGAAGAGTCTCGTCATTCACATGGCGTGAATGAAATTGGTCAACGGTCTAGCGATCACCGAGGAAGTTGGACGCAGCAATCCAGATTCAGTGCGAAAATACATCAGAGGAGTGGGCATCAACAGTTTCAGAGAGATGCAGTCGAAGAGGAACACTCCAGCCGCCATTCGTCAATGGACCGAGAAATGACCGAGCAAACTGATACGTTCCAGCTGCGCCAGCGTGACCAAGGTGGAGAAATAGGAGAGGAGTCTCCGAGTCTGTGTTCGTCTCTGTCAAGCAGAAGACATGAGCATAGAAGCAGTCTTCAGCCACAACAGCGAGATGGTAGCGAAGAATCCGCCAGCCTGCGCTCATCTGTAACCAGTAGCTGCCGAAGCGAGAAGAGAGTGGAGTACCAGTCGCGTCAGCGTGATCAAGCTATAGATGGGCACGCCAGTATGCGCTCTTCTGTCTCTAGCTTTAGCAACGAGAAGAGAAATGATACTCAGCTGCAGCATCGCGATGATAAAGTCGATGAACACTCTCGCCGGTGCTCGTCTGTTTTCAGTACAAGAAGTGAAACAAGAGTCGAACATCGGCTGCATGGGAGAAGTGAGAGCGGGGAAAGCCACCGCAGCCTGCATTCGTCAGCGTCGAGTATTCATTTCCAGCTGCAACATCGAGGAGAGACCGAGGACGAGCATGTCAGCCTTCATTCGTCTGTGTCCAGCTCTTGCAGTGCGATGAGAAGTGACGTCAAGGTGCAACAGGGAGAAAGCGAGACTCAGCAAGAGCAAATTGGCTTCGACTCGGCTGTGTCAAGCACAGAAAGCGGGAAGAGGAGGGGTTATCAGCTGCAGCAAAGGCATGAGCTCCAAGAAGAGCACGCGAGCCTGCATTCTTCTGGGTCCAGCAACAAAAGAGTGTCCTCCCGAAGTAGCGTATTGCTACATCAGGGAACGGGGAGTGGAGAAGATCTTCTCGACCAGTATCTGCCAGCATCCAGCAAAAGCCGCCAATCGAGTCATCAACTGCATCTTCGAGATGAAGCTGAAGAACTTGCCGACTTACACTCGTCCAAGTCGAGTACGTCTTCCCGCTGGACGTACTCTCCAAGGCCTGAAAATGGACCCAGGATTCAGCCGCGGCAATCCGATTCCGAGTCCCTTGCACAAGCGCAGTTGTTGAGCGAGGACGAGGAGATTTTTGTACCTAACGGCTCTTCGCATCGTGATGATACTCCAAGACGTGACAACCAACCCAGCATGCATCAGCCCCCGCAATATGTCTTCGAATCAACTGTGCTTCCACAGCTGTTGAGCGAGAACGAGGATAGCTTTGACGGTTCTGTGAGCTTGAGAAGCGTTGATACCACTGGAGATCGCGGACGCCTGTACATCCAGAAAATCCACGAGCGCCTTCAGAACTTTTCAGGACGAAGCAGCGCTTCTTCGTCTGTCGCTCAGTATTCGCTGCCGTTGTCGGAATCGATGAGCTCGATCAACGAGAGCTTTAATGATCATCTTCCTGGGTACGGTGACGACAGCTTCATCCACAAGCTGGTTCCGATGTTCCCCATCCCACCTGGCATGCTAGCGATAGAGCAAGCGAATGAAGAGGGCGAGCTCGAGCTCCAAGAGCAGTATGACGTCCAGCTTGTCGATCCTGCGCTCAGCAGAATGCTGGGCGACTCTGTCTACTCCAGGAGATCCGCTCAAGCGTCGAATCTAACAAGTGCTGCAGACGCACGCGATGTACGCAAAGAGATTGAGCCTCGAGAACCTCGGTCTAAGCAACCGAGTTTTGGTGAACAAGAGGGAGCAGAAATGGAGCAGCAGTCGCTACTCTCTGATAGCGGATCAGGGATGTCAAGCGTTGGTTTCTCAGCGCTGCTGCACCTCACCGCCGGTACTTCTCGCCAGTTCCTCAAATCTGACATAGCCAGCAGAGTCGATACAGACAACGCTCTAGAAAACAAAGAGAAAGGCGAAAGGGATCTCGACCACTCTCGAAGAAGCTCTTCTTCCGACTCCAGCCTTTCGGTCGGCACCCGATTCAACTACCTTGTGAGCATGACAGCCGCAACTAGAGAGTCCCTGCCGCTGCACATCCGACTACCAGCGATGATCTACGGGAACAAGGATATGAGCGCTCCTCCACGGCCAATCAAGTGGGCAGCGTCTTCATCGTCCTCATCTAGCTCCAGAGTGAGTGCTGTTGGACATGAAGAGGGAGGCTCCGTGATTGAACGTTCCAACCAACAAGCACAGCAACCAGCAAATCTCAATGACGACGAAGAGGACGACGAACATGACTCCGATGGCAGTGGCAATAGACAGCTATCAGAACGCTCTTCTTCGAGCTCGCGCGTGAAAGGTGAAAGCAGCAGTCATAGAAGTTCAACTCCTCGAGCAGGAGCTGGCATGCAAGCGCAGATGCCAACTGCGAAAGAAAGATATAATTTGTCATCTCGCCACAGCGACGAATCTGAAGAAGCATCACACGAATCTGGTGACGAGATGCAGTACGAGGCGTTCCGCCGCGGTCTGATGGAAGGGAAAATGGGCTCGCTCCCGCCACCGCCATTTGGCAACATGGACATGAGTCGTCCGCCGCCGCCTTTGACTTCGCTACAACAGTCAGGATCGCAGAGCAGCCATTCAAGGTCGAGTATCTCTTCCCGACACTCGAGTAACTCTGGAAGGGGCCGATTCGACAGAAGCCGCGCAGAAAGAGATCTGGGGAGAGAAGAGAAGCAAGAAGAAGAGTCGCTCGATGACGATCGCAGCAGTCTCTTTTCGGAAGCGAACAGGCCAATATCAAGGAGAGATAGAAGCAGAAGAGGTGAGAGCATGTTCATCTCGATCAGTGCCAGCGCAGATGACAGAGAGGACGATGAGGAGCGAAAGGAGGAGGAGGGACAAGAAGAGAGTCCTGCAGTTTCGTTGGCTGACGCGTTTCGCCAGCGGCATCCAAGATCCCATCGACGAGTGGAAGAAAACCGCGAGCAGCAGAAGCAAAAGCGCCAAGAGCTCCAGAGTCTCCAGCAGCAGCAACAGCAGCAGAACAAGGAGAACACCGGGAAACCGAATGTCGGTTCTTCCAATAGAAAGCAGAGAAAAGAAGCTCTCCCAGCAGCTGCGAGTGGTGGCGATGCAGGCGCCGCAGCAGACTTAACGGTAGAGCAGCAGCGGTTGCTGGATCGACTCGCGTTTGGTGAGCGTGCGCAAGTCTCGTCGCAGGAGATGAAAGAACGAACCAAGCGCTTGTACCAGAAACTGCCCGAGGTCGTCGAGCGCAAGCGCCAGGAAGAGACCCTTCGGCGGAGGAAGGAGCGTCTGGCAGAGCTACGCGAACAAGAAAAGGTGAGTGAATGTGGTGTTTATCCACAGCATTGAGATTTGGGACTGTATTGAATACTGACTGTGTGATGCGGCATTGCCAGGCAAGGAGACTGCAGCAGAAGCAGCGAAGAGAGCAGCAGAAGCGGCATGATGAAGCAGACAGCTAGACGTCTTTCGTCCATCCATTTGTCCACATCGTCGTCATCACCATTTAATCGCCTTGTAACTTATCCCTTTGAGCAAGCCCCACACGAAACATGAAGGCACGCAACAGTCGATGCATGTATCGATGCACGCCATCTATTATCCATACAGGCGATCTTTCCGCGTCCATCGTGCGCATCCTTGCCAACCTTGCGGGATTACTCATTCTTGCTGGTTGCTCTTGTCGCCGCCGTCGGAGCGCGTGTAGTCCGGAATCGTCTGCAGAACAATGAGAGAGGAATGCTCGTCAGATCAATCGCATTCACGCACACTCACCCAGCCAAAGCCAGCAGTCGCAGTGCACAAGACAGTACAAAGCACCAGCGCAAGAGCGCACAACGCATAACGCATAACGCATAACGCACCAGGTCTGGCTTGAGGATCGCGTGCATGACGCTGGAGCCGGCGAAGAGCGAGCCCATGGCCGCGGCGAGCAGCGTCGCGTACTGCTTCACGCCAATCTTCATTGCTATTCGTCGTCGTGTGTGTGCAAATCAATTTTGTGGCTGGAAAGCGAAATGGGCCGTCAGTGGGTGATTCTGATTGGTTCATATATGATGAAGTAAGCGCGATGATTCGTAGATATTAGCACCGTGTGTGGAAGTGACGCCACTCTCGCACACAACTCTCGTTGACAGTCACAAAAACAACAGTAATATGGACATGGCGGGTGTGCGAGTGGCGTTGCGCCGCCTGAATGCGCGTAGCTTTGCGAACGCAGCACTTCCTCCGCAGCAAAAGAGCGCAACCACTGGCACTAGTGTCGCTGCCGCTTCTGCTTCTACTATCACAAGAGCCACAAGTGCTGCTGTGCCAAACGCCGGCACGATCGCGCGAAAGAAGAAGCAGTCGAAGGACTCGCGGTTCGCGACCGTGGGGCTGCCGCTACTGCTCTTCGTCGCCGGCGGCTACGTGGCGCTGACGCAGGTGAGCTTTTGCTCCGTGTCGCTCGTGTGGCACTCTGTATAAAGCCTGTCTTATGCTGCGTATTGCTGCCGAATAGCTCCGAATGATGCTCATACATGGTCTATTTGTATGTGTATCATCTACGCACATGTGTCTATAGTTTGTTGGCGGGAAATTTGAAGCGCGCGACCACATCATCAAGAGCCACACAACGCGCGAGTTCGACCTGGAGGAAGAGCACAAGGTATGCACGATTGTATGATCTCAAAATGGCTGGGAGCTCCGTGCACACCGTCTGATTATCTCTCTTTCTGTGTGTGTGCTCTGCCTGATTTTTCCGAATAGAAAATGACCAAGAAGCTGGTGCTCGACGATTTTGAGATCAA
Source organism: Globisporangium paroecandrum (assembly GCA_023333955.1). Taxonomy (NCBI): domain Eukaryota; phylum Oomycota; class Peronosporomycetes; order Pythiales; family Pythiaceae; genus Globisporangium; species Globisporangium paroecandrum. Next base: position 16,424 of record JAASFU010000289.1, on the reverse strand, counting down.
GCCCGTGCCAAAGCCCGGCGAGTCCACCAAGTAAATGCAAGACAGCTAACAGTTTTAGCTCACAAAAAACAAGCATTCCATTCATTCATTCGCGCCTGCAAAATGGGGATCGATCTTGCTTTACTCATGGTGTTTTTACAAGGCTCGAAGCGCTTTCCAGCATGACCGTGATCTCGTCAAAGTGCTTCTCCTTTGCGATCGCAAGTGGCGTGAGACCGTTCTTGTCCTGCGCATCAACGTCTGCACCGTGCGCCAGCAGAAGCGCCACGCACGCGACGCGCCGCCACTCGGTCGCGCAATGCAGCGGCGACCGTCGGATCGACACCAGGTTCGCGTCGCCTTCGTTCTCGAGCAGCATGCGCAGTACCTCGACGTGGCCGTTCGCGGCCGCGTAGTAGATCGCGGAGCAGTGGTCGGCGTCCACCATGTTCACGTCCACGAGCTTCTTGTCCAACATTGCCTGGACGAACGCGGTCTTGCCCTCCACGGCGGCGTAGTGGAACGGATGGCGCGCCATCACGTTGTCGACCTGCTCGTGGCCGTCGCGCTGCAGCGAAACCTCATGCTTCACCAGCAAGTCCAGCAGCGCCACGTCGCCATTGCCCGCGGCTTCGTGCCAGATCGTCACGCCCATCGCGTCCACCGCGTGCTTGTCCGCGCCGTTGTCCATGAGAAACTCCGCCACTGCCACATGCCCACCTGCCACAGCCTCATGCAGCGGCGAGTGGCGTGTGCGGTTGTTGAGGTTCACGTCCGCTCCGTTCTTGACGAGCAGCGCCACGATCTGCTCGAGTCCGTCCAGGCTCGCGATGTACACCGGCGTGACCCCCATCTCGTTCTGCTCGTTCACATTCGCGTTGCATTCTTCCACAAAGTACTTGACCACGTCAATGTGGTTCCCTTTCACTGCGTACATGAGCGGCGTCCGTCCTCGCGTCGTGTGGCAGTCGACCAGGAAGCCGTACTCAACGAGCAGTCTGCACACGCCGAGGTGGCCGTTCGTGGCGGCTTCGTGCAGCGGCGTCTTCGCGTATTTCTTGCGGCCACCGCTCAGGTGGATCTCGCCCGCGCCGAGCTGCAGCAACTTGCGCACCATTTCGTCGTGGCCCTCGCTCGCAGCGAGGTGCAGCGCTGTCGAGCCCGTGTGGTCCTGCGTCAACTGGAGCAAGTCGGATCGCTCGCGCTCGATACTGACCGCCGCCGGGGCTTCTCCGTCGTTGCCGTCTTGTTGACGCAACTGCAGCGCTGCGTCGAAGTCGAGGAGCAGCTGGTCGAGATCTGCGCACACGCCAGTCTTGGCGCACTGCAGCAGCGCGCTGCCGGGGTCGCGCTCCTGCTTGCGGTCCTTCCACTTGGAGCGCCTTCGTCCCATTCTTAATCTTGTGATGACTTTGTGTCGGTTGGTTTGGCAATTGTCCGCCCACACGCGAATCAATAAAGCTAGTAATAAAGTAGTCATAAATGTCCTATTCCAGTACCAAGTTCATGCAGGGTGTCAATTCTAGAACCGTCCACCGTATGTGTCCCGTAAAGTACGAAATTAAATCTCACAGTGCCATTTGCCATTTTTGCCACCTCAGCATCTGGCATTTGCCATCATTCAGTCGCCAAATTCATTCAGTCAGCGAGAGCCCGCGCACATGGCGTCTGCACGCGCGCGCTCGCGGGGCGGCAACACGTCTCTGCAGGACAACCTTAACAACAACAGCAAGAGCAGTGAACTCTTGAAGCTCCTGCTCGCCCTCGTGGTGGCCGTGCTGGCGCTCACCGCGTTCCTCGTGCGCGCGTCGCCGTCCACCACCGCGGAGCTGCTCAGCCTCCCCGTTCTGGATCCGACCAACATCGGCAACGTGCGCGCCGCAGACTTCATGGCGTACGGCCCCATCGACGTCGTGTACACGTGGGTGAATGGCACGGATCCGCGCTGGAAGGCGGAGAAGGAGTACTGGCACAAGCACTGGATCGCGTCGCTCACGGGCCAGCCGCTGCCGCAGAAGCCCGAGGACACCAAGCACGTCAAAGGCAGCGACACAGCGAACGCGGACAACCGCTTCCGCGACAACGAGGAGCTACGCTACTCGCTGCGCTCGCTCGAGAAGTACGCGCCGTGGATCCGCCACATCTACGTGGTGACGGACGGTCAGATCCCGTCGTGGCTCAACATCGAGTCGCCGAAGATCAACATCGTCAAGCACAGCGAGATCTTTGCGAACAAGTCGCACTTGCCCGTGTTCAGCTCGCCTGCGATCGAGTGGAGTCTCGACAACATCCCCGGACTGAGCGACTCGTTTTTGTACTTCAACGACGACGTGTTCCTCGGCTCGCACGTGCACCCCGAGGACTTTGTGAGCCAGACGGGCGTCCAGAAGGCGTACTTCGCGTGGGAGATCCCGCTCTGTTCACCGGGTTGCTGGGATTCTTTCCTGAAGAACGATCGCTGTGACCGCGAGTGCAACGTCACGGCGTGCGACTTTGACATGGGCGACTGCGGCTGCGACGTGAGCATGGACGGCACCGTGACCTGCGACCCTGTGAAGATCGCGAGCATCCAGGAGACGGTACCCAAGCCACCGATCGTCCCCGAGTACCTGTGCCAGGGAAGCTGCCACTACAAATGGATCGGCGATGGCGGCTGCGACATGTCGTGCAACACCAGCTCCTGTGGGTTTGACGGGGGCGACTGCGGCACGGATTCGTTCGTGGACTTGTTCTCCGCAGACTTGAAGGAGAACCACACGCTCGTGCAGGTGCCGCTGACGGTCAACTCGACGTACCTCAACTTGACCGGCGTGTTTGGCGTCAATGGCTCGATTGCCACCGCAGAGCACGACAACGAGCCGCTGGTGCGCCACGCGACGGTGTTTGAGAAGGAGATGCTGCTGTTGCTCGTGTTTGGACGGGATGACGAGGGCGAACAGTTCACCAGCAGTGCGACGTTCAACGTGTACGGTAAGGACGTGAATGGTACGAGCATCCGTCTGGACTTCTCGCTCGTGCGCGGCAACAAGATGGTCGCGAGCGCGCTGGACGGCGGATACTACACGTTCCAGAACACGTCGATCAAGCCGCGCAATGTGCGTCTGCCCTTTGGATTACGCCAAGCCGAGATCCAGGACCGCAAGGACAGCGAAGAGCCTGACAGTTTAGAATCTGGTGTATCTACAAAACCGAGCGAAGCAGAAAGCGGCGATGAGGTGGTTTCGAAAGAGAGCAGCCTGCAGGAACTCGAAGTGATCTTGCCGTTCAACCTGACGGGCAAGCACCTGAAAGAAGGGGATCTTCTGAAGCTCGGCTACGACGTCAGTCTCCGTTTGCACGATGAAGAAGACTTTGACTGGTCCGAGTTCCAGTTGTGCCGCGTGCGCATCCCAGAAACCAAGAAACCCGAGTCAGCGGTAGTAGAACCAGAAGAGGTAGTCGCGGAAGCGGAGGAGGCTGAAGCTACACAGGAAGCAGACGGCTCTGATGTTGGTGCCGAAGCAGATGTGGGCGGTGTCGAAGGCGCTGCCAGTGCTGCTGCTGAACCAGAGGAAGCTCCGCCGCAGCCGAAAACGTTTGCCTTCGATGTACTGGAGCACGTGCGTGAAACCGAAAGCCCTGATGCTCAAGCGCGACAAAACGGAGAGTTCGCTGGAACGACAGCAACCTCTCAAGACGAGATTCCCGGTTGCCGACTGGTAGAAAACGGTCGAGCAATCGCGCTCACGTTCAAGATCCCGACGTTCAAGGCGCGCGACGAAGCACCGAAAGAGTCAATTGAGGTTGTCGAGTCGCCTGCACCTGAAGATCCTCGAACGCCTAGCAGTGCCGCCGCTACTGATACAACGAGCAGCTCGCATTCGGAAGAGGAGGGAGCACCAGCTGCAACTAGTGCAGAGTCTGTTGAATCCAGTGAGGACTCTTCGACGACAACAACGATGACTACTGTGACGACTGTCGTAGAATCTGCAGCAGACGCCCCGCCGCAGCCGCAGGTGGTGGATGGTTCGATCTGCTTCTTCAATGCGGACTTGGGCAACGACGCGAAGCGCTACTGCTTTGCGCTGGCGGTGGGCCACTTCCACCCGCACCGCGAAGTCGTGGCGCACAAACCGACGCTTCTCGCGCAGTTCAACCCTGTCAAAATCCGCGAAGAGGTCGTCTACGAGCCGTACACTGGCGAGGATGCCGACGTGCTGATCGAGCTCTCGGATGCGTGTATCGACACGACGCCGCGGAAGATCGGGATGCAGCCGAAAATGTGCGATCTCCTCGAAGTGCCGAGCATCCTCCCTGACGACGGCAGCGTACCTGGCGCGTTTGAAGACCCGCAGGTGAAGAACGAAGAAGAAGGACGACGCATGGCGTGCGAAGCCAAACAGCGTCGCCTCGCGCTTCGTAAAGAGTGTAAGCAGCAGGAAGCAGAGCTGCAGGCTGCCTTTGACACGCTGTCCTCTACAAAGCAGCTTGTGTTTGGAAGCCTTGAGCGCATCAAGTCGGCACTGGGGCTGGACACAGTCGTGGAAACCGAAGACGACATTGACGACATCGAGTACGAGGACGTGTGCAAACCGTATTTGAAGGAGACTACGGCGACCGCACCAGCACCAGCGCCAGAGATCTCCAAGGAGAACGCCGAGGCGCTGCTGTCGAAAGACACGTTCGGCGACTCGCTGCGCTTCGTGAACAAGCTCTACAATCGCGCGTTCGGCAAGGCTTCGAGTCGCCGCCGCGTGCCGTCGCACATGCCGTTCCTGTTCAAGAAGCAGATTATCCGCGAGATCAAGGCCCACTGGCCGAAAGAGTGTGACGCCACGTCTGCGCACCGCTTCCGCCACCCACAGGACATGCAGTTCAGCTTTTCGTACTTCCACTACGTGCTCAACCGACACAAGATCGTTCATCCGACGCTGGAGGAGATCTGGAAGGAGTACTTGGACGTGAACCGCAACGGAATCCTGGACGAGAACGAGCTGCTCACAGTCGCGAGTCTCGCACACGGTGACTACCCTCCAGACTCGTTCGTGACCGAGGTGCGCACGTGTCTGCAGCCGCCGAAACAGGAGAAAGTGCGCGAAAAATCTTCGGGCAAGGGCACCGTGCGGCTGACCGAGACGCTGACGCCGCACATCACGTTCCAGAACCTGGAGGCGTGCAAGGAGATCTCGGAGAAGCTGCTGAAGAACGTGCGCCGCGAGAAGAAGTACGAGGTCATGCCCGAGGACGAGGTGACGTTCCACATGCTGAGCGACAACTACCGCTTCGCGTGGAACCAGATGCTGGGCACGCGCGCGCGCCGCACCAAGTTCGTGTGCATCAACGACGACATGAAGTACCCGTCGACGTCCGTGAGCCAGATCCTGCACGAGCTGTTTCTCTCGATCTGGCCCAAGCGGTCGCAGTTTGAGCTGCCGTACCACCTCAAGAACCGCTACGCGCACATCGACGAGTACAACGACGCGCGCGCGAGACGGCAGATGTACACGGCCATCGTTGCGGGCGTCGTGCTGCTCGTGGTGGCGTACTTTTGGAGCGACCTCAAGGCGCTCTTCGGCTTCCAGGACATCGCCCGCGCGCGCGCCGAGTCCGCGTCCAAGCTCTCGGCGGACTTCCAGCGCGAGCTGGCCGAGCAGGAAGGTGAAGAAGGGGACGAGCAGTACAAACGGGATTGAGACAAATGGTGAGGAGTGAACGAGGAACCCAAGAGCGCATTACGAGAGTACCTACGTGCTGCTGCTTCAAATGCGTAAAGATGGCCTTGTTTTTGCGTATTTGTCTGCGTTTAAGATGTTGGTGGAAGAAATTTTACGTCACTAAATAAAAAAGGAGAGGGAGTTGGATAATAGATGCTGCGCTGTTCTGTGTCGCGCCGCTTGTTGGTTGTGAGTGTGACTGACTAGCTGGCTGGGCTGAGCTGATGCTTGAATCCATTCTTCTTTCTGTGTCTTCATGTCAGCGAGAGGCGAGAGCCACACATACTTGTTGGACGCTTCGTATAGAAGATGAGCCCTGGAGTCAGCGAGTACACGTCAAACACGGGACGACGCGACAGACAGCGTGTGTCTTGGGGGGAATATAATACTTGAATAAAGGCGAATGACGACGCAGGAAAAGAGGGAGTCCTGGACTCTCCTTAAAACACATCAGGCGGCTGGAAATGACCGGATGATGTACTCGTGCTCGTCTGCAGATGCACACTAAGCGCGTAGTTGGACTGCTCGAGCCGCTTGATGTGCTCCGCCGCCTGCGACGCCAGGTTCCGCAGCATCGTGTTCTCCTGCTGACACTCCTCCTTTTGCTGGCTCTGGATCGTAATCGCGCGCTTGAGTAGCTTGTTCTCGCTGTTCAGGCGCTCCACGTCCTTGTCCTTTGCGTGCGTCGCCTCATGGAGCTGCTGCAGCTCGCGGCGACAGCTCTGGAACTCGACCTCTTTCTTCATGATAAACTGCTCATACTCAGCTCTGTAGACAATAATATAATCAACCCAACCACCAGACAAGTCAGTCATCGTATCTACGCGAGCTACCAAACCATTCGAAGAGAGAGGAAATGTACCTGATACGAGAGATCTCCGCCTGCTTGGCCTGCTCAAAGAACTCGACGTGGCGCTGGGTGTACTTGGGGACGTCCTTGGCGGCTTCGGCCGCGGCGGTTTCCTCGGCGCTCGGCGCCGCCTCGAGTCCGCGGTAGCGCTTGCTGCGCGAGAGCTCAAAGCTCTCGGTGGCCGCGTGTCGCGACCGCTTCTTGAGCTCCGAGAACACTGTTTAGGATTCATGCGCAAACATACGAGCGGGCAGGTGAGTTCTTTATTCTCTCTCCGTTTTCACCAACAAGCAAGCGAAGAGCTCCATGTCAAACAAAGGTCGCGCGTGATGTGATGTCAGCCGGATAGATAGGCAGACGGATATAAACGAAGGGCGTACCTGGTGATGCGGCGATGGACGTCATGATAGAGAGAGCGAGAGAGAGAGAGAGAGAAAGAGGTAGTGAAGGGGGCGGGGGTGCTTTGTGTAGTGACGACACCAACGAAAGCACGCAGACAGACGACGACCGCTCACTCGCTCTTGCAACTTGTGTCGGGCGAGTGCGTTGGATTATGAGTGCGAGTGTGAGTGTGTTTTTGTATGAGCAGAGAGACAAACAGAGGAGCAAAAGGGGAAAGAGTGGAAAAAAGCCAGGAACATCCAGCCAAGCACCTGAATAGAAGCCCCTCGATTGAGGACGGATCTTGTACTGCTGATGCTCGAACAAGTACGAAAGCGATACTTCGAGATCGTTCTTTCAAAGCTGATATTGGTGTATGCCACATCGTTTGATCATGCGACATTTAGCTTGATTTTAGAATGGTTTTGTCAAGCTCGTGTCACTTTCATACTCAAAATGTTCGTTTGCTGTCCGAATCGATCGATCGATAAATAACGTGGACAACATCAAACAAAATACCTCCCAAAAATGATATCGGAACGACAGTCTCCAACATCCGCACTTATACAAGCACTCGCGGTTCATGATGTTCCGATTCGCACTTTTACGCATTAATACAGTGTCTGCTTCTCCGAGTGGAGCGCTGCCAGTCAACCAGCCACTTTCCAAAGAGTCGAAACGACAGAGGCTTTAAAAGCTCCATTCGCGCTCTGCCCACCCACCCACTCGCTACTCGCTACTCGCTACTCGCACTCGCAAGGCTCACAGACGCGTACGTACACACACACGTACAGTGCGTACAACCAAAGAGAGCGACAGCTAGACAGACAGATATGGTGAGCACGTTAGCGTCCCAGCTACAGGCGCTGCGCGAGGCCGGCGCCGGCAGCAAGCAGAAGACCGACACGTTCCTCTACGACCCGCGCGAAGCCGCGCGCGTGGACAATGAGACCGTCTACAACCTTGCGTGGAACGGGCTGCTCGAGCTCAAGCAGATGGACGCGCGCTTCGAGGAGTTCGACTCGAACCAGGAGATCGCGCGCCTCTTCAGCCGCCAGCGCATCAACTTCCACCGCGCGCAAGTCTCCAAGCAGGAAGATACCGAGCTCAACGCCGCGCTCGCCAAGGTGCTCGACGCGCTCAGTGGCTACTTTCTGCTCGGCGCGACCCACAAAATCCTCGAGTTCCTCGTGCGACGATACGAGATCCATCGCTACAATGTCGACGACGTCATGGCGACGATCGTGAGCTACCACGAGTCGACCTGGTTCGCCAAGATGGTGCGCATTCTACACATTCACAACACCCGCTGGGAGTTCCTGCTGCAGGTCAAGCAGTCGGGCGAGCCGCTGCTGCGCGCGGCGCTTGTCCAGCGCGCGCTCGACGAGTCCTCGATCGTGGAGTTCGTGTTTGCGACTGCGACGCGCATCGGCGCGGCCAACCCGAAGCTCATCTCGCTCTACACATTAATCACGCTGCAGATGCTCGAGCAGGCGAAAGTGCGCGAAGAGACGCTGCGATGGCTGATTCCGCAGCTACTGATCGCGCTCAAGAGCGCCGCATTCCCGGAACTGCAGTCGTCGGCGTTCATGATCATCACGAAGCTGTCCTCGAAGGCGATTCTGACTGAGAAGGTGATCGACACGCTCACCAAGCACCTGGTCAAGTACGCGCAGCCGGGCACGCAGATGAACGCGCTGCTATGCGTGATCTTCATCGCGCAGGCGCAGCCGTCGTTCACGCTCTCCAAGAGCGTGGGCAAGTACCTCATCGCGATGGAGAGCGTTGTGGACCTGCTCAGCGACGCAGTGCAGAGCTACGAGACCACCAAGTTTGTGCGCTCGCTCACGCTTTTCCTCGCGGACTCGCTCGCGACGACAGACGACAGCTACCACCGCGCGCTGACCGCGCTGGTCTCCACGATCACGCTCGCCGATGAGCTGGTCGAGGAGCTCGTGCATGCGCTGGTGAAACACGCGCAGGAATTGAACTTTGCCGAGGAGAACGAGCGCGTGCAGGCGATTTCAAGCGTGCTCGTCGTGCTGAGCAAGCGCCATGTGGGCAAGGTGGACACGGCGGTGAACGCGATCCTGGGTTTACAGGAGGAGAAGCGCTCCAAGAAGGAGACCAAGCGCGTGAACAAGTTCCTCGCGCAGACGTTCGGCAACGTTGCCAACTCGGCGCACTTTCTGCCGTCGACCACGGACGCCAAGACGTCGCTGGCGCTGGCGCTCGAGCACCCGACGGAGAACACGCGCTACCAGGCTCTCGTGACGCTCGAGAAGCAGCACGCGGCAAGTACCAGTAGCAGTGAGCCGGTGCTCACGAACGGCAACGTGCTGCTGCGCCGCATGCTCGACGACAGCGAGCGCATCGCCAAATTCGTGTTCACGAGCTCGCTGAGCGAGCTGGTGCTGCAGATCAGCTCCAAGCGCAAGTGCTTCGAGACGATACTCCAGGCGGTGGCGAAGTGGTCGACGCATGCGAACGCTCTCGACGCCGTGATCGCGTTTGCGCTCGACAAGTTCAGAGACGCGCACTCGTCCTCGGACAGTAATGACGACGAGCAGTTGCTCGTGTTGCTGCTCACGTTCGTGCCAACGGAGACCTCTGCCAAGAAGACGTCAGTTGTTAGCATTGATAAGCTCTTTGGCTGGATCGCCAAGCTCGACCACCCGTTCAGCGCTGCGATCGGCAAGCTGGAGACCAAGACTGCGCAGGCACTCTTTGGCGTGTTCGGTGCCACGCTTGCTGGCAACGTGCAGTGCCTGCTGCCATTCTGCCTCAGCTGGTCGCAGACGTCGGACGTGAACCACGAACCGCTCACTGGTCTCCTCGTACGCGTGCTGCAAGCGGCGCGCAAGAGCATGACAAGCGCGAAGGACCAGGCGGCACTGGACCAGTCGTTCCGCTTCATCCTCAAGAAGGAGTTTGTCGCGATCTGCGAACAGCGCACGGGCTCGGACAAGTCAGCTAAGTGGGCGGTCACGGTCGCGGACATCCTTAGCCACGTGGTGACGAAGGACACGTTCGCGGCCTCGCGCGATGACTTCGACTCGTGCGTCGCCACGCTGCTGCAGGCGCCGACACCGATCTTCCTTAACGTCCAGGGCAGTCTACTGGTGCTCTTTCAGGGCCCGATGGAGCGCGAGCTGCTACCGACGATGGCTCGCCTCGTGACCAGCAGCAGCGCGGTCGTCGCGGCTTCGGACGTGATGACGCTACTCGTGAAGAGCCGCGCGCTCGACATCGTCAGCGCCGTGCTCGAGGGCTACCAGTACACGGAGAGTGCCGAAGAGCTCAAGCAGGTGGTGCACGTGGTGCCGTCCGTGCTCGTGGCGCTCTCGGACGCTAACACGAGCGTGCGTCAGTCGGCGATCACGTGCCTGGACCGCTGGCTCGACTCGAGCAGCGACCGCGTGCTCAAATCCCGCAACGCGGAGCTGCACACGCTCCACCAGGTCAGCGTGTTCCTGCTGAACGCCAAGCAGGACATGGTCATGGACGCGAGCGCCGTGGGCGTTCTCTGCGGCACGTACGCGACCGAATCGTACAAGGAGAGCGCGGCATTCTACCAGCTGCTGATGAACTACATCTCGTCCGCGACCAAGGACGAGCTGGTCATCGCGGTGAAGCTGCTGGAGCTCTTGGCGCACGTCAAGGACGCGGCGTTCTGGCTGCAGTCGATCGACTACTTCCAACAGACGCTCGCGGATCTGGTCAGTTCTGCTGCTGGCGCGAACAGCAACAATGCTGTCGTCACGAGTGTGCTGACAGTGTTCCTGGGCCACTACCTGGACGCGAGCGTGGCGATCAAGACGCCGGCGGGAAAGAAAACCGCGGCCAGTGGTGGTGTCCACAAGCCGTTCTTTGACGCGCTGCTCTCGGTGTTGTGCATCGAGAAGGACAACCTGGTGCGTCTGAACAAGCTGCAGCTCTTCGCGCTCTCGCGCCTCTCGCCTGCGTTCTACGAGGCGCTGGACGATGTGAGCCGCCACGTGCTGGTCGCCAAGCTGCTGCAGCTGCTTGTGGTCGCCGAAGAAGCGGTCGCAACCAAGCTCATCGGCTGTCTGAACGCGCTCCCACTCAAGTACGAGATCTTTGTCAAGCTGCTCGAGGATGAACTGAACGCTATCGCAAAGACTGCGGCGGAGAAGAAGAAGACCGCGGCGCTCAAGACCGACGCGGTCTTCCAGCACCTCAGCTGCATCCTCGAAGTGCTGGCTGTCAAAGTGGACGCCACGTCGACCACCACGGCAACCTCAAGTGATGGAAATGACGATGAATCTGCTGCGTCCGCCAACACCCTGCTGAAGACGCTCTGCGACGTGCTCGCGCTCTTCTGCGTCAAGGAAAACGAGAGCATCGTGTCCGAGTACATCCTGCAGGTGCTCTTTGGCTGCCTGCGCCGCGTCTGCGAAGTGAGCTCCTCGGTAGAGAAGAAGAAGCTTTCGACTGGCGCTGCTGCTGTTGCTGGCAAGCGTGGCGGTGATGCTGCGGATGTGGAGCCGGAGCTGCTGGTGAAGCACACGCTGGGCTGCCTCAGCCGCACGACCTCCCCGCAGACCCGCAACGAAGCGCTGCTGTTCGTGAGCTCGCTCGTGGCGCTCTTCCCGGCGAGCGTGCTCAAGTCGCTCGAGAAGATCCTGAGCTTCGTCGGCGCCGGCTCGATCCACCAGGAGGACGAGTATTCGTTCCACGTGCTCAAGACGATCATCAAGTCGGTTGTACCGCACATTCTGGAGGCCAAGGAGAACTCGGAGCTGATCACGCTGCAGCAGTTCATCGGCATCTTCGTGGACGCGTACGACCAGATCCCGTCGGTCCGCCGCGAGTTGCTCTTCCAGATCCTGGTCGAGTCTCTGGGCAGCAAGTCGCTGCCGTACTGCGTCGTGGCGCTCGTGCAGAAGGGTATGTCGTCGTCTTCGACCTCAGCTGAGAAGCTCAAGGAGCTCATGGCATTCGCGCACAACCTGTGCTTTGCGTTCGACTGCAACGAGCAGATCTCGACGCTCGTGGTGGTCTTGAAGATCGCGCGTGACCTGTTCCCGCACGTGCTGGACGAGTCCGACACGGACATGGACGACGTCGATGACGACGAGGACGTGGACACGGAAGACGCGTACGAGCCGTTCGTGTTCGACGTGCAGCTCGTGCAGGTCAAGTCCCAGGTGCGTGCGCTCAACTCGGCGCTCGTATCATTCGTGCCTGCACATCTGCAAGCGCGTGAGCTGCACCACAAGATCTTGAACCTGCAGAACCAGATGGCTGTGAGCAAGGGTGAAGATGAGGACGTGGACGAGGAAGAAGAGACCGAGGCCGACAAGCTCCAGCAGAGCTACCTCATGCTCGCGCAGGTTGTGCTGCTCTACTTCCGCCGCGTGGCGCGCGAAGAATCGCTGGCGCACCAGGACACCGAGAGCGCCTTTTGGTCGTCGCTCGCCGCCGAGATCATCGAAGTGCTCAGCGCACTGCAGAAACTGCTGTCTACGCCGGGCTTCGTTGCGGTCATCAGCGAGCTGCTGCACCACGAGAACAGCCTCGTGCGCAAGAAAGCCATGCAACTCTTCAACGAGCGTCTGCAGGAGGAGCGCAGCACGCTCACGTCGGGCGAAGAGCTCCTCTTCGTCGACATGCTGGACGAACTCGACGTGATCCTCCAGAACGCCGAGGGCCAGGAGAACACGGTCAACATCCAGACCGCGCTGCTCAGCGTCGACATCCTGGCGCGCAACTTTGCGACCGAGCACGCCAAGCGCTTCCAGCAAAGCCTGCCGACCATCGTCAAGTACGTGGAGGTGGACCCGTCCAAGGCGTCGCCGACGACGCTGCACCTCTTTGGCTGTGCATTCGTGTGCATTTCGTCCATCTGCCGCGCCGTGGGACCGCTCGTGTTCCCTCTGCTGCCCAAGTTCTTCCCCAAGCTGCTCGCGGGCATTGCATTCTGCTCTGGCAAGCCCAAGCCGACCAAGGGCGAGGACAAGAGTGCGGCGAGCGGCATGGTGACCGTGCTGCAGTGCCTGCTGGCGTCGCTGGAGGTGTTCACGGAGAAGATCCCGCAGTTCCTGGCGCCGTACCTGTCCAAGATCATTCAGGCGTTGCTGACACCGGCGATCCTGGTGTCGAGCGCGTCGAGCCTAGCGCTGCAGCTCTCGGTCGACGGCAGTCTGCTGAACCTGTCGAACAACGTGGAGCTGCGCCACCTTCTGCCAAACGTGTTCAGCGCGTACGAGTTTGCGCTCGCGCAGGGTGACGCGAGTCTCGAGAAGCTGTTTTCGATCGTGTCGACGATCGTGGCGAGTCTGGATGTGTCGGCGCTGCGCCAGTACCTGCCGACGTTCGCGCGCTTTTTCGTGACGGCGCTGGACGCTCGCCGCGTGCACGCGCGCAAGATGCAGGACGTGGACGCCGTGGAAGACGAGATCCTCGAGTGCCTCGTGCAGTTCGTACTCAAGCTGAGCGAGAAGCAGCTCAAGCCGTTGTTCCTCAAGATCGCTGAGTGGTCACAGGCCAAGCTCGCGGGCTCGACGGGCAGCAGCGGCGACATCTCGCGCCGCATCGTGTTCTTCAAGCTCGTGGTGAAGCTCTCGGAGCGCCTGCGCGGCATCTTTGTGCCGTACTTTGCGCACATGCTGGAGCAGCTGACGCGCGCACTTGTGGACGCGCGCAGCGTGCTAGCGCAGAAGAAGAGCCACAAGACGATTGGAGACGCCGCTGACGAGGACTCGAACGAGGACACCGCCGCCAGCGACAGCGAAGACGACTTCTTCACGCGCGAGGACGAGCCAGTGACCAAGAAGACCAAGATGGCGAACGGCCACGCTGCCGCTTCCGCTGATATGACGGAGAACGCGCGTGAGACTCACGCGCTGCTGCTGCGCACCGCCGTGCGCGCGCTCAACGGCTGCTTCGTGCACGACAGCGACGGGTTCATGGAGAAGGAGCGCTTTGAGCTGGTGCTGTCGCCGCTCGTGGATGTGTTCGACGTGCTCAAGTACGACGCGAGCGCAGCCAGCAAGACGTTCGTGTTCGACGTGGTGGCGCCGTGCGTGGCGAACCTGGCGTGGGCCGCCAAGAGCGACCTGCTCTGGAAGCCGCTGCACTACGCCGTGCTGATGAAGTCGCGCTCGGACGCACCGGCCGTGCGCCTCGCGACGCTCAAGACCGTGGCCAAGTGCTACGAGGTGATCGGCGACGAGTTCCTGGCCATGCTGCCGGAGAGCATCCCGTTCCTGGCCGAGCTCATGGAGGATACGGACGCCGAGGTGGAGCGCACATGCCACCAGGTCATCAAGCAGATCGAGGAGATCTCGGGCGAGTCGCTCGACCAGTACCTGACCTCGTAGGTTTCCAGTTAGTGCCAGGGTAGACAAACAACAAGTAATCACACGATATACCAATAGAGTAGTAATGAAGAATCCATTTTATATATGTATGCCGCGCACACGCAGCAGCAGCATTGCTGCCTTTTGATTCCATTCGTTTCGAAGGAGTAGGTTACCAAAGGTGGGCCAGCATTCCAGCATTGGCAATGGTGATCTCGGATGCTGCCATTCGATTATCAAATGTTAAAGGTCTGTGAAAGGAGCATCGAATGGGACGTATGTTTCACGCATCTACAAATTTATGCAGGTTATCATTCCTTGATTGCAGTATACACTGCGTCTATTCGTATAAATGCGACTGGATATACGATGTATACTGTATATCCCAGGATAATAGGGACCACCCCAAATTCTCCTTCTTTGTATAAAACCCCCGAAAATAAGTACGTAGCGTCTACGTCCATATATAAAAAAACAGTGTATCAAATGCGAGTGGATACCAGCACGCGTGCTTGGCAAGCTTTTTTGGCGCGGCTGGCAGGTTTTTTCAGAGTGGAAATTGGCGATGGCGAGGCAGAAGAAGCTCCAGAAGTGGATCAAAGTCTCCACTAAGCTCGAGGTCGTGAAGTGTCTATCCCAGACGTCGAGTCGCAAGCTCGCAAAGGAATACGGCGTGTCTCGCGGCAACGTGCTGCGTTGGAAGTCGCAAGAGCCGGAGCTGCGCACGCTGAGCGGCAACGTGTGCAGACTTCTTGGCGGCGGCGTGAAGATCATCGGTGAAGAACTGCACGCAGCGTTGACGGAGAAGGTGTTGTACGAGCGCTCGACCCAGCGCCGTGTAACAAGATGCATGATCAGAGGTTGGGCGACTAATATGAGAGCTAATATAGATATTGATGTGGCCATTTGTCCGTCGTGAATCGATCGCTTTATGTCGCGCGCCGGTTTCGTCCTGCGAAAAAGCACCAGAAAGCCTGTGCTAGAAGACCGCGACATCATCGAACGCGGAGTCCTGTTCGTGAGAGAAATTCGCAACGTCATCGCGAAGTTCTCGATCCAGCCGTCAATGACGTTCAACCTCGACGAGACGGCGGTCTTCTTTGACCACTCTAAGCACATCACTGTCCACCACAAAGGCGCAAAGGATGTCCCTGTTCAATCGTTCGGGTTCGAGAAGCAGCGCGTCACTGCTGTATTCTGCGCAGGTGCGAGTGGTGAGAAAAAGTTGCTGTGCGTGATGATCAAGAAGACTCCCGTCCCAGATGAACCCCCTGTCGCAGTTAACAATGACATCATCGAGTACCTCGGCTGCCTCTTCCCAGATCCAGACGTGCCCAACACAATCCTCCTCATCTTCGACTCAGCTAGGTGCCACACAGCGAAGGACGTGAAGGAGTACCTGGCGTTCAGAGGCATCCTATACGTCATCATCCCAGGTGGCATGACAGGGTTTTGCCAACCCGCGGACTTCGGTTGGTCCGCGCAACTGAAGATCAAGCTCTCCAAGTCGATCGACGAGTGGAAGCACGCTGGGCCGCATCAGTTCGCACGTAGAGGGCGCGTGAAGCCTCCAGCACCTGCCATTGTGGCTTCATGGCTCACCGACGCATGGGAAATAGCGCAGCAGAGCACTGTCAAGGCCAGCTTCACGCGCTGTGCCCTTGGTAGCGACGCAGAGCTCCACCTATCGCGTCATGAGAAACTGGGAGAAAGATTTTTGCAGAAACTTGGAAGCCAAGGTGGCGAACAGATTCAGGTCGACAGTTTGCAGGACATCCTAAATGAGTTTGATGATTTGCTTGTTGTAGATGAGCTTTGATAAACGGTACGCAGCACTAATAGAGAACATCACATTGGTTGCGCTACCGTAAATAGGTCAGGATATGGACATGCCGCTGGTTCGACACCTTGCGAGCCTTCTCTCGCGTAGTGGCAGTAATGATTCGATAGATAAAAAATTAAACTATCTTCTGCACACAATGTCGATGTGTGGATATGCGTGGTTGAGGAGAAAACACGATTCCCGAGAATTCACTGTACTGCCATGGAAGGGTAGTACAGGCAACGTTCCCAATATTGAGCTCCAAAAAATGTAGGAAAAAACATTGAAATATAGAGGCATGTACATGATAGAGGTATAAAGATATGCAGGTTCGCTCGCTATCAGATCCACTCAGATAAGAAATTGTCAAATTG
>JAASFU010000288.1:0-29582 GCA_023333955.1 Globisporangium paroecandrum | reverse complement strand
TTTACTTGATTCCGAACGCAGAGGAACTGGCACTGTTGCAGGCTGCGAGATCAAACCTGGTCGATAGCGATGCACTGTCGGCAAAATCAACGGCATTGCTGACGTCTGAGCCTGCTCAATTGCACCTGAACGTAAAGAAGATGGACTTGCAAGGATTCGCAGACATGTTGGCAGTTGTACTGCCGTCAAAGTGGTACAGCGAGTCATTCGTTGAGTGGGACCATGAGAGCAAAGATGAACCGACCGCTGAGTGGTTTCGTTCGCTGTGGAAGTATATCGGCACAAGTGCTCATCTCAGCATTTTCCAGGACAAGTGGCCAATTGTTCCGACTTCGAGTGGTGTTTTAACGACTTTGAGCAAATCCTCTGGCGTTCTAACACCCGAACTGATCCCGCCTGGCTGTCTGAAGTGTCTGCAGCAGCTTGGAGTCCGCCTGCTTCTGCCGAACTTGTTCTCGAGCTTCAATCCAAGCCCAAGTGTGTGGGAGTACATCCAACAGCCAACTCCAGCAGGCGTGTTATCCTGCATAGGCGCTCTATGTGCTTCAACCCGCCCCGGCTCAAGCGAAACGCTAAAGGATTTATTCAAGAATGCAAACGTGGCGGACAGAAATCATTTGAGATCGTTCCTCATGTCAGCACAGCCAGACGAATTTGACTCAGCTCAAAGACGCATATGCCAGCAACTGCCCATTTATCACGGCTTCCTTCGTGCGGAAGAAATCGGAGATAACGACTTGAGCTGGTTTGCTCCTGAGAGCGATGAAACTGGTGACCAGACGCAAGTACTGACCTCAAGCGACAACTCACCAGTATTTGCTTCGTTGCAAGGCTTGGCTCGTGAAAAGCAGACCCCAATGCTCATGTGCATGGGAATCGCGTGGAAGTTCCTCGATGGTGGATTCATTTACGTGAAAGAAGGTGACGTGGCAATGTGGAAGTTCCTGTCCGCGTTAGGTGTGGGTGCGGTGTCCAAGGTCGAGTTCTTCGTGAATCACTTGATTCCTCGCTTCCAGATCCTCCCAAATGAAGCCCAGATTGAGTTCGTTTACCAGCTGCTGTTGGAGATGAACACCCTGCTTGCTCAAGACACACAGGGGAAGTTATCGAGCGTCGTTGAGACTGCTGCGATTTTCCCCACTGCATCTGGCGAATTGAAATCGATAAACGATCTCTACGACCCTGAAGTTGACGAGTTCTTGGAGCTCATGAATGACTCGTTTTTCCCAGCGGTGGAACTTCAAGATGCGCAGCCTTTGTCGGTTCTTCGGTCGCTGGGTTTGCAAAGAACTATCTCTCGTCGCTCCATTCTTTCGCTCGCGATGTCAATCGAGAATGAACAAATCAAGATCAGGCAACGAAGTGGGACTGAAGAAAAGCGCGACGAAGCCAAATCAAGAGCCGAACAACTACGCAGTCGATCGACGGCTTTTTTCAAGTATCTCGATTCCCACATGGACCAACTCTTGAGCTTGGCATCCGTCCAGAAGCAGAAGCGAGCAAAAACGAATATCAAATCGAAAGGACTCAAGTTTCTTCGTTCATTTGGATTACCGAGCCAAAATGACGCGGCGATTCCGGATACTCTCGAAGCTGATACTCTGGAACAGAAAATCCAAGAGCGAAGAGAAATCGAAAACTTCGCAGCCCAGTTAGCCGTCATTGAATGGGTGCCTGTGAGCGACGAGAAGCCTCACCCCGCTGCTCCATTGCACCTGGAAGAAGAAAATATTTTCGTCACGTCTCCCCAGAAAGCGCGTCCAGCAAAGTACTTTTGGCTTTGCTCTGCGCAGTACCACATCATCAACGGCGTGATTTACTCTGAAAGGATGAGCTCCGTGTTCGGGTGGAACTCGTCAGTTCCTATTGAAGCGATTGCGTTCCAGCTGAAGCAGATTTCCGAAAACTTTGATGCGTACACTGTCGGAAGAAAAGAGCACGTCGACACACAGCTTATTTGGTCAGCGGTGTACAGCATCTACAGGATACTCTCGGAGTTTTTTGAAAGCGAAGTCAATACTGGACGGCGACAGCAGGTGCTCTCAATTTTGTCGGGGGATACGAAATATGTATGGGTGGGAAACCACTTCGTCAGCTCCAGTCAGGTCGCTGTGAGTGCCGTTGTGAATGCTGAGCCGTACCTGTACAGCGTTCCAAGTGAGCTTCTCCACTTTCGACCCTTTTTGAAAGCGATTGGAGTCCAAGAGCGGTTTTCGCTTACTGATTACGTCCATGTGATCAGCTTGATGCATGCGAAATGCCAGCAGCCTCGCGAAACTCAGGATGTTCCAGAAACCTCATTCGCACTCACCAGCGACGAATTGGTGACTGCAATCGGGCTACTTCAGTTGATCAGCGACCTGCTGCCGCATCACTCTGATTATGAACTGTTCGCTCCAGACACAAGTGGCGTACTCTTCCATGCTGCGAAACTCACTTTTGACGACACGCCATGGCTGGATGAACGGGGCCGCGGCGCAGGAGTTAATCGACTTCGATTCATTCATCCCAAAATATCGAACGAAGTCGCGTGCAAGCTAGGCTGCAAGTCCCTGCGAAGCCACCTGCTCCACACAAATCAAGCTGACTCGTCGCTGTTCAGAACTGATGGCGGTGTTGAAGCGTTTGGTCAGACTGAGGCGTTGACGAAAAGAATATCGCACATTCTCGAACAGTATCCAGACGGACCAAACATCATCAGCGAGCTAATCCAAAACGCCGATGATGCTGGAGCGACCCGCGTCGCCTTGCTGTACAACAACGCTACGTACGGCGTGTCGTCGTTGCTCAGCCCAAACATGGCGAAGTGGCAAGGACCGGCACTTTACTGCGTAAGTACTTGCGACTTGTGGCATCTAAATCGTGATGATGGATCTAGTGCTGACTCTCTTTTCGTGTTCGACAGCATAACGATGCGGAGTTCAGTGACAACGACTTTATCAATCTCGCACGAATCGGACAAGCGAACAAGCTTCAGCGTGCCACTACAACCGGACGATTCGGTCTTGGTTTCAATTCGGTGTACCATTTTACTGATCTTCCAGCCATTGTGTCTGCAAAGTCAATCGGTACGTCACTCATTATTTTTTTAACTCAACCTTGCGATGGATGATGAAGCTTAAAGACTAACTTTTTTTGCTGATGACAGTCATCTTTGATCCGCATGCTACCAATTTGCCTGGAATCTCTGCGGCAAATCCTGGTATCAAGGCTCGATTCGCTGATTCTGACTTGCCAGACCAGTTTCCCGATCAATTTTCTCCGTTCAAGAATGTTTTCGGATGTGACTTGAAAAGTCATTACAACGGAACGCTTTTCCGCTTCCCATTACGTCACGCCGCTCTCGCCGAAACAAGTGAGATCAAGCGCCGAACGTACTCGCAAAAAGATATCCTCGATCTTTTCCACACGTTCAAGACATCGGTTGCGTCAACGATGCTGTTTTTGAGGAACGTGAGAAAAGTGGACGTTTACATCCAAACCGAGCGCGATCAGCCACCTGTACTGCTCTACGGTGCTGAGGTCCCATTGGAAGATCGCGGTGAATCTTGGAGACAGATCGACAAGTTTATGGCGTCTGCAGATACGTCTCAAGATGCTACAGCTGTCAGTGGAGTGTCATCAAGACGAGCTTTCTATGCGCGGCTTCGAAGAGCATCAGAAAACCAACTCCCGTCGGTGACGCAGATTGTGCACATTCGTTCGTATGAGCACAGCGATTACGAAGAATGCATGAGTTCTATGCGGGGAGGCCCAGGCAGCGTGAATCTTAATACTGAAGCCCCAGAAAAGACGACTCGCATCGAGAAATACTTGGTGTGCAATCAGCTCGGCGGAGGGCGAGCTCGAGAGATCGCGTGTGCAGCAGAAAACGAGTCGTTGAAACTGATCCCCTGGTCTGGGATTGCTGGTCGCATTGGCGATGCGCCTGTAGAGGGCAAAGCGTTCTGTTTCCTACCTCTCCCCGTCAAAGTTGGCCTCCCTGTCCACATCAATGGATACTTCGAGCTATCATCAAATCGGCGCGACATTTGGCACGGTGACGATATGGCTGGTGATGGCAAGCTTCGATCGGAATGGAACGAGAGTCTTCTACGCGATGCAGTTGCGCCGGCATACCTGTCTTTTCTCATGGAAGCCAAAAACGTGTGTGGGAATGACATGGCGCAGTACTTTGCGTTCTTCCCGAACCAGCTACCATCAGGTCCATGGTCAACTGTCGTTCGATCTCTTTTCCGCATCATGGAAAACAAGCCGCTGTTTGCAGCATCTCCAGCTCTGTCAAGTGATGGAGCCGGTAGCAGCCGATGCTACGTTGCCCCAAAGTCATGCGTTGTTGTTGATCAAACGATTCTTGGATGGGAACTCCTGGAGAAAGCTCTCGTGACGGCGTCAAAGAACACGATCTACGTGCCAGCGCCTTTACGGGAATTGCTAGTGCAGTTAGATGCTGTCCATGGCTCGATGACGCCTGCATTCTTTTGCGCAATGGTTCGGACCGGAGACTTTCTTCCCAGGTTGTCAAGCGATATCGCTGGGCGTGTCGTCGAGTTTTGCACGTCCGGAATCAATGGGTCTCCGTCGTCGTATGAGCTTCTAGAGGAGTTGCCCATTCTTCCTTTGCGGAATGGAGCGTTTGGGAAATTCCGGTTCGTCCATTCTGACCAAGAACACGACGCGGACTCAACATTCTACTTCGGAAGCTCCATCGAAGAAGAGTTGCTCGAGATGTTCCCGAATCGAATGGTTCTGGGCGAGTACAAACAGTACTTCGACGCACTGTCGTCGGTGTACACGATCTCGAATGTTCGTAAACTCAGTGTTGGCACTGTTACGCGTCACTTCTTCCCGCAAATGTTCCCCGGCTGCTGGAAGCGAACGCTGCACCACAAGTACGAAGTATTCACTCTTGAGACCACGACTCGAATCAGCGAGGATTGGTTGCGAAAATGGTGGAAATACTTCGAGCTGAGCTTGCAAAGTGGCGACGAATCTGGCGAAGCGTTTGCCAAAGAATGGCCAATCATCCCGGTCAAAGTGGATGGGACAGATCTGAAATGGGTGTCGCTTGCCTCCAACCCATGCCTTCTCATCGATCCATTCGGACTGCCTCTGTCGGCAGAAATCGGATCGAAGATGTCCGAAATGCTGTGCAAGGTTGGAGTCTATGTCATCGACACGTTGTTCATCAACGGTGAACGAACTATCGAATGGATTCTGAAAAACAAGCATGCCTTCGAATTCAATTCGGATGGACTTTTGCTTGCCCTCAGCCAGTCCCAGAGAAAGCAGGCCGGTGGACTCTTTGAAGAAGCCTTTTCGTCGATAGATTCAACCGAGAGGCAAAGGCTTTGCGAGTACTTTGCGAGTAACGGAGTTGACGTGATCTCAGACAACTGCCTTCCAGCTTTACGAGACCTCCCGATTTTCTCCATCCACACTGGAAATTCGTATCGAGTTGAAGAAGACGATTTGGCAACGAAAGAAGCGAGTGAGAGAAGTTTTACGACGCTTCGACAGCGCCGAATCATTCCCGCATCAGATGCCGACGCGCGAGTTCTGGATGAAGCCTACTTTGTGATCGACAGTGACGCGGTTCGGAAGTTTCTTCGAAGTCTAGAGTTTGAAGAATGGTCGTACACGAAGATTTTAATGGAGCACGTCTTTCCGCGCTTGCACGCTCTCGAAGCAAACGATCCTTCACTGGTGGATAGCATTGTGAGCGAAGCACTACTTTCGCTCCCATTTCACCAACGGAAGGATTCGAGTTTTCGCGAACGCTTGCAATCATTACCAGTCATTCCTTCTCGAAAGCGTGTACTTCGTCACATCAGCGAGCTTCACGACCCGAACAGCAAAGAACTGAGCGAACTGGTTGGCAGCACGAGTTTGCCGAGTGAGGCGTTCTCGACTCCTGAGATTGTGAATATTTTACGATCACTGGGTCTGCGAACAAGTTTATCATGCCACGCGATTTTAGAGAGTGCTCGGTCCGTTGAATCGATGTATCAAGGTGGCGAGGACAGTCTCATTGATATGGCTTGGTCTAAGGCAGTTAGCCTGATGAAGATCGTCAACAAACACTTCGACGACATGGCGATGTCTGCAGAAAGCGACGGCGAAGCTCAAGCAGACAGCATCCACACCATTGTGGATGGTTTGAAGCACGTGCTGTGGCTACCAGTTCACTCTCAACCACCAGAGGACATCATGCCGTGGAGAGTCTATGCTGAAAGCACTGATAGCGGGCAAAGCCATCGAAAGCGACTTTCTAGTGCACTGGAAACGCGCCCCGAGAAAGATGTGGTACGTGGTTGCTTATTTTTTGTTTCTGAGAGCTCTTCTGTCCTAACATGTTGTTTACCTTTTGTATTTGGCAACGGCAGTGGTCGTGTTCGTACAGTAAACACATATTGGCAGAGCAGCTGACATCTGAAGTGCTTTTAGCGGCGTTTGGGTGGAAGCGCGATGTAGAGCCGCTGGTGCTAGCTGCTCAACTTGAGGCGATTGGTTTGGCTTCTGAGAGCAACGATTCGGAAATGGCGAGTCTAGTGTTCTCGGGGCACGCGAAGCAAATCGTCTTGAAAGCGCAGCAATTGTATGTACAGCTGGAGGTCGCACGAGAAGCAGAAGACCAAGATGAAACCTTCGGTGAGGTGTACCAAAAGCTGTCAGATGCGCCGTGGATTTGGACCGGGAAGGTGTTTGCAAGACCGAGCTGCGTTGCTAACCAAGCTGATGCTGATCTTGAGCCATTGCTTTTCGCGGCACCACCGGAGTCAATCATCTCTCGCTCTTTTTTGGAGAACTTCAGCATCAAGAAATCGTTTGGCGTCGAAGACTACCTAGAAGTTCTCGCTCGCTTGCCAAGAGGAGTTGAGCTGGGGCAGCATCGCGTCAAGGCGTGCTTGAAAATTTACTCTCTCCTTGGAGAAAATCTTGACAGGCTGAAAGACGTCGTGAAGAGATTTCCGCCTCAAAAGCGCGTGGTCTTGAACACTGCGAACCATTTGGAGACCTCAGCCAGGC
Organism: Globisporangium paroecandrum; assembly: GCA_023333955.1. Taxonomy (NCBI): domain Eukaryota; phylum Oomycota; class Peronosporomycetes; order Pythiales; family Pythiaceae; genus Globisporangium; species Globisporangium paroecandrum. The sequence goes on along the minus strand of JAASFU010000288.1, from coordinate 22,553 downwards.
TTACCTATGATGACATGGCATGGAATGAAGTGCATGGCATCCGACAGGGCTGCATCTTTGTCAACAAGGACGTTCACAGAGATGTAGCTGTCGCTTTGGGTGCTACGTCGTTACACTCCAAGCACGCGGAATCAACTGCTAGCAGCACGCGAATTGTTTGTCCGTCTGTCGAATCTCTGCGTGGCGTTTTGCCGTCGAAGGTTCAAGAGTGGTATGCCACGTTCTTCTCCGAGATTCTTCTTGCAGCCGAGCGTCGCGGTGGCACCCAGGTGGACATTTTCGTGGACTACAGGCATCACCCGTCCGAAAGAGTTATCCAGCCATCATTTCAAAGTTTGCAGGATGAAGCCATTTGCATTCACGTGCATGGCTTGACTCTCAGCGCACGTGACGTCAATGGTCTCTTTGGAGGAGAGTCGTCGCGGGCAGGTTTTCTCAGTGGCTTCTTCTTCTCTGACTGCATGCAAATCCTAAGTGGTAGCGGGTTCTACGTGCTCGATCCCAGCGGGGCTTACCTGTCATCAACAGGCTCTTCATCAACTGGAACAGCACGCCGGTATGATATTTTGGGCGAAGCTTTCCTGGGCTACCCAGACCAGCTTCTTCCATTTTGCAACCTGCCTTCCTGTCCGGGTAATGTCGCGAAGGGCACGCAAAGCACTCTGATTCGCTTCCCATGGAGAAAAGTAGCCTCAGAGGTATCCTCGTTCGCAATGGGTGGCCAAGTGACGGAACGTCTGATCGGCTCCATCAAGACACAGATTTCTGACGCACTGGTCTTCACGGAGACTGTGTACCGTGTATCTGCCTGGAGTATCGGAAAAAACTCGGCGTACGAGACTCGTTGTCATGCGGAAGCAAGACTAGCGTCGCGAGAAGACACACTGAGGAGGAAGAATATGACCCAGGCGAGTACAGAGTGGAAGAAGAAGTTTTCCCTGCAGAGTTTCTTCAAGAGTCCGGTTGTACCTGAGAATCAAGTCGAGTTTGAGATCGAACTAGATATTGAGAATCACCATCATCGTGACACGTGGTTGCTGTGCGACAACATTGGGGCTGGAAGAAGTCGAGATCTGGCTTGCTCACCGGTGCACGAAGTGCTTGGCTCGACGCCCTATGTTAGCGTCGCGTGCCACCTGTATCGCGACAGCAATCCTGCAAGGCTGCTGCGTGGTCGTCTGTACAAGATTGTGGATACTGGACAGCAGATCGGTTTACCAGTTCACATCAATGGGTGCTTCAAGAAGACAATGAAGGAGAAGCGTCTCCTCGTCTCCTTGCCTTTCAACAGCGGCAGCGGATTCAGCAGTAGTACAGCCAACGGGAGTGAGCTGCAAGTGAAGGCTAACTGGAACAGAACGCTACTGGAGGATGGCGTAGTCGACGCGTACATGAAGCTGCTCTTGATCGCGAAGAGGCGGTATGAAAACACGTACCCGAAGGCTTTGTACAACGTGTGGCCTCGTCTATTCCGGGTACGTTTCCCTGTCTTTTGTTGTTGTTGTGTGGTGATTCTCGTATTGAAATGAATGGGGTATTGCGTGTGTCTGTCTATGCAGAACATCGAGAGCAACGAGCTGGGGACCTTGGTACAAAACCTGATGTATCAGAGCATCGCATCCCATGAGCTCTTTTTGTGTACAGACGGGAGCTACCGAGCACTGAACAGCGGGTTCATGGTTGATCTTGTTGGCATGGATATCCAGGTATGTTTGTGCATCTTCTGATGCTGATTAGCATCGTACATTTACTAACACATTTTATAATTCTTCGCAGGTGGCATCGTTTGCGCAACTTTACTTCCCAGCCTTCAACGTTCCTCAAGCACTCTTAGCTGATTGCTTCCACTTGCTTCCATCTCGAGTGCAGTCTCTGACGCCAAGAGCGATGCGAAGATTTCTTCGACGCATGAGAGCGTCGGACATCCATTCCGGCGTCTGCTTGCCGCTGCTCGAATACTGCCTCAGTGATCTGCAGTTTCCACTTCCCAGCGAGTCAAGCACCGTTTGGTCTGAGTTTAACGGTCTACCAGTGTTACCTCTCGAAGATGGTAGTGCAGGTGTAATTCGGCTCAACCAGCGCAGCAGCTACGTGCTAGGAAGTTTCAACCAAGTCCAACTTCTGGCACCAAGAGCGGACATGTTCATTTCTTTGGAAGCTCGACAACGTCTGCACGCCTACTTCTCCGACAGTCGATTTATTTCGATCATGGGTTTGACATTCTTCTCAATCAAGACGTTGTCAGATCACATCGACCAAGTGCTTCCATCCAGGTGGAAGAACCAGGACATTGTAGCGTGGGATCCTGAGAGCCGTGACCAGATCAACCGACTTTGGCTGCATCGATTTTGGCAGGAAGTGCGATTTGAGCGTCGATCATTGGGTTACTTCAGTTCGTGGCCGCTCATCCCAGTCAAAGGATCACACCTAGTTACTTGTGGAAAACCCGATGCAGCAATTTGCGTCTGGCGCGAGTCAGGAGAATCCAGTATCCTCGACGAAGTTTCTCTCCGCTTCGCGACTACAACAGCGAAGCACGAAGAAAAGTTGGCAGATCTTGAAAGAGAGCGGCGAGAGCTGATGGAACTGTCGAAAAATAGACTGCTGAAGGAGGAAATGATCGAAGACGTTTCTGGGGGTGAAGAAGATCCGGAGATGCGAGTGAGTGTGGGAGCGAATGACTCGGATGAAGAAGAGAAGGAGTCAAATGACGACGAAAGCGCTGATGTCCCTGATCTTCCAAGTGATCAATTTGCGGATGCTTTTGCACACTATGGTGATGACGGCTCATCAGTGACTATTGGCAGTAGCACTGAGCCAGCGAAAAACGAGCAACCGAACAACGCGGTCTCAAGTGAAGAAAGTGCTTCGATCGAATTGGAAACTGAAGCTGAACAGGCTGATGAGCAAGGCGAAGCTATTGTGATTGACATGGTCGAAGAAGTGATCGAGGTTGAGTATTGCAGCCGTGAAACTCTCCACCATGCGTTGGCTCGCTTGAGTACCGCAATGATCGAGCTCTCCTACTTTACCGGACAAGAAAACGATATGGTGCCTCAGAGTCGAAACCTGGCGATCACCGTTTTGGATGCTCTCTCTACTTCTCATTGGAGTGGTATCGACTGGAGCAAGATGAGCGAGGAAGACGCCGGTTTCCTTGCTGAATTCTTCAGTTACCACAGCAGCAACCATGGAGGGTTCAATCGAATGCATCTGGATATGCTCAAGAAGCTTCCGATATTCGTGAACATCTGTCATGTCGCCTGCGCGATTGACGTTGGGGACTTCTATCTAGTTCCTCCGGAGATCGACCTGGCGACAATTCCGCTGCCTCCAAACGCTCGTCAGAGTTTCTTGAAGGTGAATCCGCGACTGACAGGGTTTTACAAAGATCTCGGCGTTCAAGAGATGAGCGACGCCAAGTTGCTGATCTACTTGCTTCCGATGTACGGTCAGCTCGCCCCAGAGCAATGCGATATCATTCTCGGCATTATCAAGCAAAAATGGCAAACTCTGCGTGGCGACTCCGAGCTCACCAGGATGTTGAAGATCGCTGCACTATTCCGAGATGTGGAAGGAATCTATCAGCCAGCAAGTGCGTTCTTTGATCCACGGAACAAAGTGTTGACGACGATATACCGTGGTGTTCCGGAACAGTTTCCAGCGGACGAATACCAGAGCACAGAGTGGCTTGATCTCATGGGAGAAATCGGGCTAAGCAGTGAGATCACGGTCGACATCTTTATTGGATGCGCACGCCGGATCGAAGCTCTTTTCTCAAATAAGCTGGAGTTGGTCGCCGATGACGAAACCCTGATTCTCGCGCTTCACCAGTTCTTCGTGCAGAACTTTGAAAAGTTCGATCGCTCTCGATCTTTCTTTGAGACGATCTCGCAAATCGCTTTCGTTCCAGCAGTTTGTTATGAGCGTACAGCGTCAGCTGGAAGTTTCACTTCTCGCACAGTGGTCATCAAATACTCTGATTGTGCCACCCCAGACGACCAAGCGCTCGTGTTCACAAGTAACCCAATCGTGTTGAGTTCAGCAGTACCACCCCGAATCCTTTGGAGTCGACTGAGCATTGTATCGCCGCCAGAGAAAAACGTTGTGCTCGCGCACTTGTTCCACATCACGGGTGAGACCTCTGGAGATAGATCGTCCACTTTGCAGTGGCAATTCCATCTTCCCATGGTGGAAGTATTCCAGGAAATATTCAAATATCTTCAGAGCTCGTGGGAGACTCTGTGCAGCGACGATCAACTCCGAGTCGCGAATGCGGCGATTGTTCCAATTGGGTCATCGCTCGTGAAAGGATCTCGATTGTATTTCCATCTCGGAGAGAATTTGGCGCCGCTGATGTACGAAGTCCCTCGTGCATTTGGAGCCTACGACACGCTCTTCCGTCGTATGGGATCGAAAGACGCCCCAGAGGTGGACGACTACATTGTGCTGCTTCAAGACCTTCACGCAGAGTGCAAAGGGAAGCCGCTGAATCTGAACGAGCTGATTGCTGTCGCCCGCATTGTCAACCTGCTAACCGATACACTAGCAGATAGCAGCCAAACGCTATCGGTTGACGCGAAGAAGAGTATCCATCTTCCATCCAGTTTGTCTGTGATGGAGCCCATGCTTCAGATGGCGTACAACGATTCGTCGTGGCTCTGCGCGCGAGTCAACCTGTCCGAGTTACATGTGGTGCATCCCAGAATCTCCACCCGCTGGTGCCAGATCTTAGGTGTTCCCGGGATCAGCGCTGTCGTGACGGAAGAACTTCGCACTGACGGTCTTGACACGCTTCCTCCGTGCGACACAATTGCCCACTTCAACTCCATTCTGGCTTCGCAGCAATTTGGAAACGGAGTTAGGAAGGTCATCACGGTGCAACAACAGAAGGCAACTTCGAGCGAACCGTTTGGGTTTATACCAGATTTCGAAGATATCAACCGGCGCATTGTGGAGCTGGCGAGGTTTGAAATCAAGTACGTCGACACAGTGCAGTCGCAATTCATCGCAAAGCTGGACCATCCGTTCAGAAGAGTTGATGTGACCAAAAGTTCGGCGTCGATGCTTAGTCTATCGTTCCTGGACCAGATTGCTCACGTCATCTATGTCGCCAAGCGCACGTTGGCAGCTCAAAATGGTCTACGCTTGAGCCAAGTCGTTGCGGGCTGCATCAACCAGCTTCTTGGAGGCATCCTGCAAGAGTGTTCCAGTATCGAGTCCATTCTCACGTGTGACGTGACAGAGATTGATTCGTTGCTCCAGCTGATGAACGTGTGCGAGGACACTGATTTGATCGTCGAGAAGCTGCGAGGAGTCATTGGGGAGCCATTGGCAGAGTCCGACCAAGCTGTGATTGAGCTGGCGCCACTGAACTCACATTTATCCGGAGAGATCGTTGCGGTGGAGCTCGAGGGGCTCCTTCGGTACGGGAAGATTGTGCAGGAACAGAAAAGCAACGCTGGGATCAGCAACTACGAAGTGAAAGTCTCGAAAACGCTCGCCAAGTGGTTTCCAAGCAGCCAGATCTACACTTTCCAGTCTGCACGTCAAGACAGTGGATCCAGCGCACCTGGAGGAGCCCGCCGAGAAGCAACTTTGGTCGAGAACCTTGTTAGTCAAGCTGTGCAACATGCTGCTGGGGATTTGCAGCAGAACCAGCTTCCTGCCTCCTTGACACTGAGCGGCGGAACATCACCTCGCAGTGAACACTCCTCGACGATAGTGCCTACTACAAATGTAGTGTCGGCGGTGAACGACATGCTCTCACGATTCAACATTTCCTTGAGCACAGAATTCGAGGAGCTCCTGCATGAGAATCTTCGCCTTCGCCAGCGGTTGGAGCAAGCCGAGGAAGGACGACGCGTGGCGTCGGCCCAGATTGACGATGCCATTCGCGAGAAGAGAGATGCCCAGGATTCGTTGATCTGCGCGATCTGTCTCGAGAACAAGGTGGACCGCGTGCTGATTCCTTGCGGCCACATCTACTGCAACACCTGCGTGGAGCGACTTCCGCGTCCGTCGTGTCCGATCTGCCGCCACAACATCGCGAGCAGCTCTGCGTTCCACGTTCCATCGTAAGAGAGCGAGTGAGCACCTACACTATTTTTTTCTTCTTCCAAGCTGAACTGCGTACGTATTGCGTGTATTCATGTCTTGCAGCTTGAAACCAAATGAAAACCAAATGTCAATTCCTTGTGCTTCATAGATATCAAATCGATAAGGTACATTATGTACCTGGTACAATTGTGGCGCCCACGCTCTTCTCGATTGCTTCGTCACGTTTTCGTGAAAAACTTTTGGAATCAAGTGTGAAAACCGCAATACAATGCTGGAGACGATGCTCCTCGTCCCGCAGACGCTTTTACAAGCGAATCCTCTCCCAGCTGCCAAGCACAGCGTTCCTGGCAGTGCTCACGGGGTACAAATCCTGGCCTGCAGACGATTTCCGAACGCGGTGGCGACGCACGTTGTCTCCTTAAGTCTACAAGCGCATCTATTTCATCCGAGTGCTCGTCTGCGCAATGGCCGATATTGTTTTCGACCCTTTCTGCGAATATCTTGTATGGAGAGACTCTATTCAAGAAGTGGGTTCAGTTGATTTGCTCATCGGCACAATGTACCATGTCAAGAGGTACACTGTACCCTTCGCTTCTCTTCGAAAACTCTCGCTGGTGCTGGTGAACAACCAACCAGGGATCGAATCAACCACATCGCGCATTCTCTTTTTTAACAGGGCAAACAGCAGCAACGCAGTAGCAGCAATGTTCAGCCTGGACGCCCCGCTGGCGCCGGCGATCGACGCGTTCGTGAACCCGGAGAACGACGACAACGTGCATAAGACGAGCCTGAACACGGTCGTGATGCAAGTGCACCGCAAGGTGACCATGGAGGCGCTCATCCAGGCGCTCGGTCAGCACCTCACGGCCGCGGACGACAAGGTGCGGGCGCGCGCCACACAGCTGCTGGCGGAAGTGCTCTCGCGCCTGCCAGAGCTGCCGCTCACTGTGAACGCAGTGCAGCTGCTCGTGGACTTTTTCGCCGACCGCCTCGCAGACTACCCGAGCGCGAACGCGTGTCTGCAGGCACTGCTCGCGCTCGAAAGCAACCACGCGAAGAAGATCGCGGCGCCCGCAGTCACGATCGCGCTCATCCAGAAGATGGTGAAAGTGCTGCATGTGCCGCAACTGGGTCAGGCGATGCGCAAGAAGTGCTTCGAGCTCATACAGCTCGCGCTCGCGCAGAAGAACGTGGTCCACGTGCTCGTCGCGGCGCCAGCGCAGTCTCGGAGCGACGATGACGTAGACCAGGGGCAGTTGTTTGCGCAAGCATTCTTGAACGCGATGGAGGGCGAGAAGGACCCGCGCAACCTGCTGCTGTGTCTGCAGATCGCGTGTGAGCTGATGTCGAAGCTTGCGGTCGTGTTCGACCGCCACGATAGCTTGCTGCAGCAGTACTTTGACGTGATCTCGTGCTACTTCCCGATCACGTTCACGCCGCCGCCGAACGACCCGTATGGCATCACGTCGGAAGAGCTGATCCTGTCGCTTCGCAAGGCGTTTGCGGCGTCGGATTTGCTGGCGAAGCACGTGCTCCCGTTCCTGCTCGAGAAGCTCTCGTCGACGGTCGTGGAAGCGAAGCTCGACTCGCTGCAGACGCTCGTGTTCTGCTGCGAAGCGTACTCGATCAACGTGGTCTTGCTGCACATGCTCTCGATCGCGAACGCGCTCTACCACGAAGTCGTGAAGGGCGAGAAGAAGGAGGTGATCGAAGCGTCACTCGCAGCGATCTCGCGCTTCTCGGGCGTCATTGGACTCGCGAAGACCAGAGAGTCGGGCGGCGCTGCGTACGCGTGGAACAAGTTTGTCGTGGAGCTAACGACGCGCGCTACGAGCGACCTCACCGGTCACGCGACCGACTCGCTGGTGAGCGTGTCGGCGGGCCAGGTGCTTGCAGCGCTCGGCAAGGACTCGATGCTCGCGTTCGCGCATGTGCTCGAGGCGTCGATCCTGCTGCTGATCCAGCAGTTCAACGAAAGCGCGACGAGCACGAACTCCAAGTGCGAGGCGTCGATCGCGCGCTTGCTCTTGATTGTCAACACAATCGACCGCGAAGTGGACCAGTCTGCGTCCGCGCAGCCAATGCGTCCGCATGCGCTCGTGCTCATTGACGCGCTCGTCGCGTATCTGAACAACAAGGACACGACAGCGCTCAGCACGCCAACGTCCAAGTGCTCGACGATTCAAGTGCTCTCGCACTTGGTCACGTACCCACCGTCACCGATTGTCGAGGCGGTGCACGTCAAGGCACTGATTGAGCTCTTCACCAAGTTCCTGCTGTTCGACCCGAGCCAAGAAGTGCGTCAAGAGTGTCTCCAGAGCCTGCGTGCGATATCGACGATCAAGCAAAAGGCGACAGTGAAGAACTACGCGGCGTTTGTGATGGAGATCTCGCTCGCGCAGCTTATGGACGCAGTCAAGCAAGACGCGCAGAGCGAGAACATCACGACTGTGCTCGCGTCCTCGGGTCGCACGCACGACACCTTTTTCCAGGATTTGCTGGACTCAGTCACGCAGTTGTCCCAGGAAGCGTCCATTTTCCAGGCCACGACCGTACGTCTCGTGGACCTGTGTGTGCAGGAGAGCAGCGCGTCTTCCGAGGTGTACTTTGTCGAAAAGATCAATGCTGCTGGCACGCAGAGCCACGTGAACGGGATCCTCAACGCGGTGGCCAAGATCATCGAGCTCAACGCGGACGACAAGGCAAGCATGGAGTTCTGTGTGACGAGTGGCGGACAGAACTCGATCGTGTTCCGCTTGCTCGCGGCGGTGACGAACACGGCGACGAACGCTGCGAGGAAGAACCTGGTGCTTGGCGAGGCCAAGTTGGCGTCCTGCGCGCGCATCTTCCGCACGCCAATGCAGAATGTGTCCACTGAGACGCAGCAGTTGCTCGCGAACGCGGCGGTGTCTGCGTTCCTGAGCACGCAGAGCGCGGGGGTGTCGCAGCAGCCTGCGTACTTGCAGCTCGTGCCGCTCTTCTCTGCAGTCATCAACTCGGCGAACCGCAACATCGCGCTGCCAGAGATCTCCAAGGTGATCAACACACTGCTTGAGCTCGCGCAGTCAGGAAGCAGCAGCACGACAGCCTCGTCGTCGTTCTCTCTGGACCAGAAACAGATCGAGCTCATTAGTTCAGAAGCCGCGCTCTCTGCCGCGAAATCGCTCGCGTCGATCGTGAACAAGATGTCGGACGGCGAAGAGTTCGATGCGCTGATCAACCTGCTGCTTGAGCGCAAGCTCTCGGATATCATCTTGGATGAGCAGCAGGCGTTCTCGGTGCGTGTCGCGGCGTTGCAGATCTACGTGTGGATCGCCAAGGCACTGGTGATTCGCGGTCACAAGGAGCACGCACCAGTGTGCCTTCTGTTCCTGTGCAAGTTCCTCACGCCGCAGAACCCCAGCGAGCACTCGCCAATCCGCATGGAGGTCGCCAAGAGCTTTAAGCTGCTGGTGACGGAGTACCCGGACGTGCTGAACCGTAAATGCGGAGCCCTCATCACGGTACGTGCTTGTTGTTGCTGTATGCTGCGGCTTGCTTGCTGATCAAGGTCTGATATTGCTGTTCTGTTTGCTAATGCTGTTTGGCTGTTGTTATCTTTCTTTGGTGTGTATGTATTATGCAGTTCCTGTACCGCCAGCGCACATTCGACTTGGTGTACCCCGTGCTGGTGGATTTCATTCGCACCCACAGCTCTGCGGAAAGCGTCGAAGCGCTGGTGGCTCTCTCGCACGTGATCTCGAACTCGCCCAAGGCGATCTACTTGCCGCACATGGGCAGCATCTTCCCTCTTATGGTGCAGGCGATCAACTCGGACGAGAAAGAGCTCGGCAGCCCCGCGATGAAGACGTTCAAGTCGCTGCTCTTCGAGTCCGTGGAGAGCGTCAAGCCTTTCCTCAAGGACGTCTTCCCTGGTCTGCTCAAGCAAGCGCAGCGCGGGTACGTTGTCTGATGCATGAGTGGGTTGATATACTGCTTCATGACTTGCTCAAACTCACAATCTCTTTGTCTTATGTCTTATGTCTGATCTGATACAGAGCAAGCGCGTTGGACCGTCACGACGCGCTGGACTGCCTCGCAAAGCTCGCGACGATCCCGTACGAGCTCATCCACCCGTACAAGGACATGGTGCTGCGCCAGCTGCTCAACTGCTTAGACGACCGGAAGCGCTTCGTGCGCCACGGCTCTGTGCGCGTGCGCAACCAGTGGAGCGTGCTGTAGAAAAAGCGACATGACGATCAAGAAAGAACACAACATGGAGAAGGAAGGGGATATCGTAGAGACACAAAGTATTGGTTGCTGTTTGTTTATCGGGAGCTTTTTGAATTTGGTTTGAGTATGTTGTGATGATCCATCCAACCTTCCTCATCTGCTTATTACACAGCGACCAGGTCCTTCTCCTTGGCCGCGAGCAGCTTGGCGATCTCGTTCACGGCGTCGTCCGTGAGCTTCTGGATCTGCTCCGTCTGCTTCTTCATGTCGTCCTCCGAGATCTCCTCCTTGAGCTTCTTCGCCTGGTTCATCGCGTCCTGACGCACGCGGCGCACGTGCTGGCGGGCGTGCTCCGCCTGCTTCTTCACGGCCTTCTGCAGCTCGGCGCGGGTCTCCTTCGACATCCTGCACGACCATTTTCAAGAGTGAGTGACGATAGCGTTAGTATCTATGAAGCCGCGTACACACAGAGACAGCTAAACAGACAACCAAGCAGACAGATAGACGTACTTTGGGAAGGAGATCTCGAGGTTCGCGCCGTCTTCGCGCACCGAGTACACGGGGTTCATCGCCTCGATCGCCTTGCGGATGTCTTGGAGGAGCTGGTCAGCCATTGGCAGCATCGATAGACACAACAGATCAGTCAACCCAGTCGAACACATCAGCAAGAACACAGTTCAATGCACGCACCGATGGGTCGTAGACAGTGACGCTCAGCGAGTGCGTTCCAGACACCGCAACCTGCGCCAGCTGCGAGAGCGCGGTGTACTGGCCGTACGCCTGCACGTTGAGGTCATCGAAGATGCCGGCGTCCGCCTTGCCCGGACGCATCTGGTTCAGCTGACGTGTGAAGTTGAGCACGGCGCCGGTCATACTCTTCTTGGTCTTCTCGAGCGAGAACGCGCCGTCGTCACTGCCATCGTCGCCGCCATTGTCGCTCGACGACGAAGGCGCCGCGGCTTGCTTGCCGCCCTTTGCCTTCTTGGAGGCCTTGGCGAAGTAGCGCACCGGCATTGAAGCACTCAGCAGAGCTGGCGCGCTGTTCGCGACCGCAGCAACAGCAGCTGGGAGACCGGACAGCGGACGCATGGAGCAAGCGGTCTGAGCGGCGCCGCGGCGCGCGCAGCGAGACAAGAGCACTCGGAACGCCATTCTGGACTGCTTGTTGTGGTGTGTGTATGTGTGGTGGAAATGTGTCAATGGCGTTGGCTCGAATGGTATCCGCGTTATACTGTATCATCTAATAGTCTCGGTAAAATAGTGATACTAAATAGATTCTTGTAGGTAAAACGGGATGTATCAATATATAACCTTCATATATAGATCAGGTAGGTAAATTGAGCGCAACATTGACTTCTACGGGGCTGCACATGAAAGAGCACCAAAATCAATCACCACACAACACACTCACATACACTGCCTCACAGGAGCCAAAAGCGAAGCAGCAATGGTGCCGCCGCCGCCCGTCGCGAAGAGCTACTCGCTCTTCCAGCGCAGCGTGCGCGTGGTACAGACGTCCATCCGGCGCCTGAACTGGTGGATGCTGCAGCGCATGCCCGGACTGCCCAATCCGCCCGAGATGGAGCAGCAGCTGCGCAAGCCGACGTTCGTGGACCTGTGGGAGTTCACGCTCGCGGACCACCGGCGCAACGTCCGGGACGCATGGCGCGAGTATGTGGCGTCGTTCCAGGACCCGAGCGACCTGGACCTCGAGAAGAGCAAGCAGGAGATCAAGGACGCCGCGCGCCGGCTGCGCGGCCAGGTCGAGGACAACACGAGCAAGAACATGGACTTCATCGGCGAGAAGCTCGAGGGCACGCAGGTGCTAGCGAACCTGCAGACGCTACGCTCCACGGGCGAGCAGAACGTGGACTACATCAAGCAGGAGCTCGCACACGCCAAGGACGTGATTGACGCGGAGGCCGTGATCGCGAACGTGCGCGCGACCGTGGATGAGCATCGCAGCAAGGATGGCGTGGTCACGACGCTCTCGAAGAATGTGGACGAGATCGTGGACCTCGTGAAGATCGGACGCGATGTCGCATTGAAGATGGAGAAGGAAGACGTGGAGGCCGCAAAAGCGAACGCGCAGTCGTGGTTCGCGGACAAGCTCATGGTCGGCCAGTCGGTGCTGCTGGCGTTCATCGCCGGCTACAAGGAGGGCAAGGAGCTGGAGCTGACACGGGAGGACGCGCTCCTGATCACGTTCGCGAAGCAGGCGGCCGAGGACCAGAAGGAGATGCTGCAGCAGCAGTTTGAGAAGCTCATGGCGGAGCAGCGGGAGCGCCAGCGCAAGGAGGCGGAGGCGAAGATCACGGCGCAGGAGGCGGCTCAAGCAGTGCAGGCGCAGTCAGGAGAGGAGACAGCAGTACCCACAACTACAGCAGCAGAGGCAGTGGCAACGACAGTATCAGAGGAGAGCAAGGAGAAGCAGCAATGAGAGATCGACCGTGAAGGTAGGGCAATGGATTGACTGGCTGTGTAGAGAGACTCGAGTGTGTGTGATATTAATAAGCAGCTAATACGATGAAGAGACACCAGCGACCGACCCACATGCTCTTGAACCGTCGTCGCTCTGTTTGTCTGTCTGTGTGTGATGCGCTGGAGCATTTGAGATTCCCAACAGCTCAAGAAACGTTCTTCCCAACTAGAAGCCAAGTCTAGTGAGCAGCGTCAACGTCAAGAGAGCAAACATGCCGCAGCAACAGCCAGAGGCGAGACGCGCGAACGAGGAGCTCGTGCGGCTCGAGAAAGTGCAGTTCTCGGACGACGAAGACGACGACGCGTTCCAGTACGCCGCAGTGGACGACGCCGCGCTAGGCATGGACGACGACGACGACGAGGAAGAGGACTTTGAGGCTGTGCTGCGCAACCTCAGCAAGTCCTCCGCTGCTGGTGGTGGCGGCACTGGTGCGTCCAGTGGTGGTAGTGGTGCTGGAGCGTCGTTTGCCGTCTCCGACATGTACGCCATGAACGAGAAAGGATCACCGGAGAAGCCCGAAGGTGGAGGCGGAGGCTCGAGTCCAAAGCTCAGTCGCTCGCTGTCGTCCACACTGCCACACATCCACACGCAGGTGCGTCCATCTGTGGTGAACGATTTCATCCGCAACTTCCTGATCAAAGTGAGCATGACGCGGACGCTCGACATTTTCAATCACGAGTGGTATGAGTTCATCTCCAAGGGCAAGCTGCACGAAGACGACATCAGCGTCGTGCCGGACATTTACTTGCGCAACCAGGCGCTGGACGACCAGGTCAAGGAGCTCCGCAAGCAGCTGGACGAGACGCGCCAGATCACGGAGAAGGCCAAGGGCACGTGGGATAAGTTCCGCCACCAGCGCGACGTGCACAAGATGCACCACCAGCGCGTGCTACAGGAGAAAGAGGCGCTCGCGGTCAGGATCAAGAAGCTCGAGAAGCACGTCGCGTCCTACGAGCCGCTGTTCCAGGAGCTCAAGACCAAGTACGAGAATTCGATGAAGGAGAAGATGCTCATACGCCTGGAGCGAGACCGCCAGGTGGCCAAGGCCGAGGCGCTCGAGGCGCAGCTCAAGGCCACGGGGGCTAGCGGTGTTGGCAGTGGCAGAACATCAGTGACTCAGAGTACCAAGCCCAAGGACTCCGGTGGTGGAGCTCCAGGATCCACTGGCTCGTCGTCGAAGAGCTCATCGTCGTCGTCGAAGAAAGCGTCGTCTAGAAAGAGCGAAGGGGAGACCAAGATCCCCACGCACGACGGCGCCAACCCGTTCTTCGAGAAGCGCTTTGAAGCTGTGAACGTGGAGCGCATGGAGCTCGTCAAGACCTGTCAGGGCCATGGCAACTCGATCGCCGCGATCGCGTTCCACCCAAAGAACCCGATCGTCGCGACGGTCTCGGACGACGAGACCTGGAAGCTCTGGTCCGTGCCCAACTGCGAGCTCATCATGAGCGGCGAGGGCCACCGCAGCTGGCTCGCGGGCATCGTGTTCCACCCAAAGGGCACCCACGTGGCGACGTCCTCGGGCGACAACACGGTCAAGATCTGGGACTTTGTGAGCGCGTCTTGCTCGCTCACGCTCACGGACCACTCGCACCCGGTCTGGGAGAGCGTGTTCCACCACGAGGGCGATTTCCTCGTGAGCGCGTCCATGGACCACACGTGCAAGCTTTGGGGCCTGGCGACGGGCAAGTGTCGGAAGACCTTCCGGAGCCACGTCGACTCGGTCAACTCGGTCTGCTTCCAGCCGTTCACGGGCAATCTGTGCACGAGATCGGATGACAAGACGGTCTCGATCTGGGATATGCGCTCGGGGCTTTGCGTGCAGACGTTCTACGGCCACCAGAACGCCTGCAACAGCGTCGCGTTCTCGCTCACGGGCGATACGATCGCGTCCTGCGACGCCGACGGGTTCGTCAAGGTCTGGGACGTGCGCATGGTCGCCGAGCGCGCGACGCTTGATGGCGGTCAGCACCCGCTCAACAGCGTCGCGTTCGACCGCAGCGGCAAGGTGCTCGCGAGCACCAGCGACGACGGCAGCATCAAGCTCTTCAGCCTCAAGACCGACGCGCTCGTGTCTGAGCTCAAGGGCCATGAGGGACCCGTGCAGGTGCGTGCTATCGCTTTGCTTTGCATGATGGCTTGTCATGATGATGAAGATGACGGTGGAGACTTTGGGTTAGCATGTGTATTCATTTTGTTGTTTTCTCTATCTGGTTGTGTGTCTCTGTGCCATGTGTGACTGGCAGTCGGTCAAGTTTGAGCCCAACAGCAGGTTCCTGGCGTCCTCGAGCTCCGACTGCACGTTCCGCCTCTGGTCGACATAGTCGCGTTTCGCAAGCTCTCTCTATAACAGTTCTAAATTTCTCCCTTCTGGCAGCTCTGTGTCAGCTCTGTGTGTCTCTCCTGTGTGTGTCTTGCTTCTCTCCTCTGTCTTCGTTCGCTCGTTCTCTCCTAGTCAACGGAGCGCGTCAAGGCGATTGACTGACTTCATAGCGTGCAGTGTCGTATCTCTTTGTATAAATATGATCACCCTCTTGTACACCACTCACTACATAGTCGCCGTCGCTCTTGGTCGCTTGAACTCTTGCTTGTCTGGAGCTCTAGAGCACGGCTGATTTTCCATTCGCACCCTGCTTACAGGCTTCGCAGGCGCTCTTTCTTGCCGCCAAACTCGGCCTTGAGACACAACTTGAAGAACTGCACTTGCCACACGCCGCAGAGGAAGATGCTTGTGAACAGGAACACAAGGCGCCAGAGCACATTAGGGAAGATCACCCACGTGCTGAACCACACGACGAAGAACTCGGACACCAGCGACACGCCCACGTACGTCCAGAAGCGCGTCACGTAGAGCACCGGCGGCATGTTGATGTGGCTCGCGGGGCACCAGAAGTTCGACACCACGCACGCAATATAGATGAGCAGGAATACGTTCATGATGATCGTCAGCACGTAGCCGTAGTGCACTGGAGCGAGCGGGTGCACGCCTCGGGGTGCGATCCGCGCCGCGATCGCGACCAGCACGACGCGCAGCAGCAGGAACGCGCGGCGCGAGTGCTTATTGTTGCGCATCGCCAGGTCCGCGCAGCGCTGGCGCAGCTGCACCATCGGTAGCGACAGCTTGAGCGCGTAGAGCATGCCCGTGAGCAGCGCGAGCCAGAAGAAGAAGCGCACGAGCGTCTTCGCTGCCTCTTCGCGCGCGTAGTGCTCTTGGTTACTCGGCAGAGTCGCGCGGATGTCGTGCCAGATCGCGTGCAGGTCCATGAAGAACGACGCCCACCAGTACCAGGGCTTGAGCACCGGCGCCATGGGGAACCCCACCGTGACCGCCGGGATCCCGCGCGCCGACTCGACCACGACCTTGACAGGGCTGATCGGCGACGTCATGGACGCAAAGTGGCGCAGATAGAAGAGCTTCCAGTGGTACTGCTCGTAAAAGTACTTATGGTTGATGTTGTAGCCCACGGGGAGACGCATACCCTTGGGTAGCTTGCCCTGCACCTCCTGCGCGCGACTGGGCTTGAACAGCTGCGCACGGCGCAGGTCCTGGCTGTACATAGATGAGAGGAAGCCCTGGTCTGCGCCGTCGAACGATTCGAGGTGGCCGAGCGCGTTCAGCAGTCGCTGGTACTCCTGCGCATCCGGGGTGACCACCAGCAAGCCCGTATGGAAGTGGCATGGATTCATAAACACGGCGCAAAAGTTTCCGCACAGGAAGAGCTCATCGGCGTTGCGGATGAGCACGTTGTCCGCGTCGAGGTAGACGATGCGCTCGTACTCGAGCAGGTTCCACACGTGCAGCTTGTTGAGCGTGTAGATGAAGTTCTTGTTGCGCAGCGTGCCGCCGAGGAACGGGTTCTCGATGTTCGTGACGTCCAGCACGCGGCAGCCGATCGAGCGGAAGATGCGCTTCGACTCCTCGGAGACCGAGTCGGACGCGAGCACCACGAGATCGTATGGCGTGCCCGTGAGCTTGATCGACTGCATGAGCACCTGGATGCCCAGCACGTACTCGGCGTCGCGCGACGTACCTTCGTAGTGCACCGTTACGTATGCGAAGCGGCTCGCCGTGGGATCGCGTGCCGCCACCGCCTTGACGTTGTCCTTGATGCTCTCCTTGTCGCTGTCCTTGTTAGTGTTCATCTCGTTCGCTGCAACCGCAACCGCTTCAACGACTTGGAGCCCTTCCACTTCGGCCGACACGCCCGGAACGCACGTGGCTAGCACTGTGAGTAGCATCATCAAAAGCAGCAACAGCAGTGAGCGCTTACATGCTGCTGCTGCTGTTGCAGGTGTTGGGGCCCCGCGTGGCGTCATCGTCGCGGCGAATGTGCTGGCGGATCAGTCGGTCGCGTGTGCTTCTTTCGCTTCTTATATTGCGCTTTCCGCAAGCGAGCGAGTGACAAGGGGAGCAACGATGCGAGCGCGCGCAAATAGGGGGAGAAGCCGATCGACCTCTGATTTTGCATGAAAGGACTTCCAAAACATGTATGTTAAATAAAAAGGGTATGATACTATATTTTGTGCATGAATTTAATAGAACAAGTAGAATCCATGAAACAAAATGCAGTTGTTTCTTGGTGAAGAGGATGATTAATGCAGCGCACTGGGCTGGTTGACGCGGTCGCCCTCCCGAAATCGTACTTTGCAGGGTGTGCACTGCTGGGTGAAGGTCGCGCGAAGGTCGCTCGAAGCGCTTGCGTCGCGTGCCATTGGTTTGGCTGCGTATGCCGTTTCGAGCTTGTCACTCATTCTGCTCCAGCAATCATCGACCGACCTGCCGCTTGATTGCAGTCGCAGCCACTTCCGAGAAGAGCGACCCGCACGAGCCCCGCCTGCCAATCTGCTCGCCTGACTGCGTTGGCCTCTCTCAACTCTACGCACAAACACACACAGCGCACGCGAAGCACCAACGTAGCTCCTCGGGAACCCAGACTGACAGATAGATAGACAGACAGAGATGGACCCGTACACGGAACTGCGCAAGCACGCCGGCGGCAACCACCCGCAGAAGGCCAAGCTCAACATCGTGCTGAGCGCCATCACAGACGTGATCTACGAGCGCCGCGGAAACAACGACACCAGCAAGCCGATCTCCAATGTCGAGTACTTTGCCGCGCTGATGACCGCGCTCGAGTCGGCCTCGGCGTCGCACCAGCAGGAGATCTCGCAGCTACTCGCACTCGTTCTCCCAGTCGTGCCTGAAGCCGTGCTGCGCGCCAAGTATAGCGCGATCGCCAAGTGCCTCGTGCGCGTGCTCCAGGAAGCCGACGGCGAAGGTGCGCTCCTGCGCTCGGCCAGCGCCTGCTTGGGTCTGGTGTTGCTCGCCCAAGAGCCGTCGCCTGCAGTGTGGGGGCGTCCAGAAGTGCTAAAGTCGTTCCAGCTGCTGCTGTCGCTGGCAACCGACGCGCGTCCAAAGATCCGCAAGGGTGGCCAGAAGTGGACGACCGACATCCTGCAGCTGCACGCGGACAACAACTGCGACACGCTGTCCACGCACATCGCCAGCTTCGCGGAGAACGTGTTTGCTGCGTCGAGCACGAAGGACGAAGCCCGCCTCGTGCAGCTCATTGGCTTCCTCAAGACCGCACTGCCGCTGCTGCAGAAGAAGGTGGTGTCATCGCTCGTCGACGCACTCTGCAAGTACATCAACTCGTCGTCGAAGAACCTGCGCATCGTGACCTACGAAGCGTTCGACGCACTGACCCGCGAATCCAAGTCCAAGCTCACGCAGGACACGCTCGCGAAGATCCTCTCGACAATCCTGAACGCCGACGGCAGCACTGTGCACGACCACGACGTCGGTGCCTTCGCGGTGCGCATCGTGGAGACTGCGCTCGTGCGTCTTCACAAGCTGAACGAGCCGATGGCGCGCGAGCTCCTGCCGCGCGTGGTCGTGAACGTGTGCGCGCACTTTGAGAGCTTGGGCCAGAAGATCCAGAAGCAGACCTCGCGCTCGCTCGTGTACATCCTGACGCGCTGCATCTCCGCCACGGTCCTGGAAGAGGAAGCCACGTACACGGACATTGCGCGCATCTTGTCGTCGCTGCAGAGCCTCATGACGCTGCGCTTCCAGGGTGCGTGGAAGCACATCTTCAACCTACTCGCAAGTCTGTTTACGTTCTACGGCAAGGTGAGCCACCCCGCGTTCGACCCGATCCTCATCACGTGCTGTGAGCTCCACGAAGCCGCCGAAAACATGCCTGGCCGCAACGGCGGCGACAACCGGGACCTGACCGACTTGTTCGCTGAAGTCGCCGGTGCCGCAGTCGCGGCCATCGGCCCGCGCGAGTTCCTGGAGATTGTGTCGCTCGACCACCCGACTGAAGTGATCAGCGAGAAGCGTCTGTGGCTCCTGCCAGTGTTCAAGAACTCACTGCGGTCGTTCCCGTGCGAGCTGGACTTCTTCGCGTCCAAGATGCTCGCGTTCGCGCGCGACTGCGAGACCAAGACCCGCGAGGACAACGCGACGCCGCTCATGGTCAAGAAGTACCAGATGCTCACGATGCAGATCTGGGACCTGTTCCCAAGCTTCTGCGCGAACGCGGTCGACATTGACCAGAACTTCAAGAAGGTCGCCAAGATCCTCGCGAACGCCATGGCGGACAAGCGCTATCCGGAGCTGCGTCTCTCGGTCTGCCAGGGTCTCCAGGCGCTCGTGAAGAAGACGCGCGCGATCAAGGTGAACCGCGACAACTATGACGCCGACGACGAAGAGGACTACGAGGAAGAGGAGGAGGACGACGAGAACATCGACGAAGAGAAGCTCGCGCGCGACCGCGCGGCGCTCGGCAAGTACTCGAGCAAGTACCTCCCGCTGCTGATCAGCTACGTGGAGGAGCTAGACCCTGAGAAGGACACCGAGAAGTCCCAGATGTAAGTTGTCTATTCTGTCTGTTGATTGACGGTATAGTATGGTGATCTGACGGTGTTGCTACGTTGTTTGTTGTCTGATCTTGCAGTCTCATGGACACGGTCGAGGGTTTTGCGTCGCTCGCGGAGCCTACGTTCGTGACCACGACATTCAAGAAGATCATGCAGAAGCTGCTCGAAGCCACGACGCAGGCCAAGCGCATGGAGACCGCCAGCAAGGAAGACAGCAAGCCGGTGAACCAGAAGGCGCTCACCAAGTTCAAGCACATTGCGCACGCGCAGATGAGTCTCGCCATGACGCTCATCTCGCACATGGACATTGAGAACATCAACCTGCTCTATCGTGTGATCAAGCCGTACTTGCTCGACGACACGGACGGCGCGATGCAGAAGCGCTCGTACGCGGTACTCGTGAGCATCTGCGACAACCACCCATCGTTCATGACCACGGAGTCGAACCTCAAGGACATGACCGAGTCGATCTGCGAGTCGCTGCTCACGTGCTCGATCCCGGCCAAGAAGATGCGTCTCCGCTGCCTCGTGCACCTCATCAACGCCATGGTGGACGCGCAGGAAGTGAACGTGGACAACCTGATCCCGAACCTCGTCGGTGAGATCATTCTCTGCACCAAGGAAGCGAACGGCAAGGCGCGTGAAGCTGCATTTGAGCTCCTGGTGGCCATGGCGAATCTCATGCGCGCCAAGCACCCGGAGACGGGGCTGATGGAGTACTTGCAAATGGTCCTCGGTGGTCTCGCCGCGCGCACGCCTCACATGCGTAGTGCCTCGGTCGTGTGCTTGAGTCGTCTGGTATTCGAGTTTGGTCGCTCAGAGGCTGTGATCCAGGCTGCGATGCCGCAGCTGCTCAAGACTGTGCTCATGCTGCTGCACGAGAAGGCTCGTGAAGTGATTAAGAGCGTGATCGGTTTCATGAAGCTCGGTATCGCCATGCTGCCAAAGGAGCAGCTCCGCGAGTTCTTGCCGGACATCACGAACGGTCTGCTTGTGTGGATCGGCGAGAGCAAGAACCGTTTCCGCGCCAAGACGCGCATCATCCTCATCAAGCTGTGCCGCAAGTACGGCTACGAAGAGGTTGCCGAGTTGGTGCCGGAGGAAGACCGCGCGCTGATCAAGCACATCAAGAAGACCAAGGAGCGCGAGGACAAGAAGAAGGCCGAGGGTCCGTCGGCGAAGAAGTCGAAGGGCACGTTCGAAGAGTTCATGGCGGACTCGGACGATGAAGAGGACGAAGACGACGAGGCGGTCGGCGGCGGCGACTCGGCGCTCAAGGCGGCGCTGAAGCGCAAGAAGGACCTGCACAAGAAGAAGAAGGTCATCCGCGAAGACGAGGACGACATTGTGGACTTTTTGGACTCGAACGCCGCCGTGAAGAACGTCTACTCGGCGTACGACGACGACGTAAGCGACGACGACGAAGACTTCCAGATGTCCAAGGATGGACGGTGCGTTTTGCAATGTGCATTTATTTGGTGCAGAGTGATGGCCAGTGGTCGGATTTGGCGCATGTGATCTTGTCGACTTTGAATTAACACTAACGAAATGACTGGCTGTGGTTTGTTTGCTGTGCTAACAGAATGATCATCCCGGACAAGGACGCCAAGATGGGCGACAGCGACAGCGACGACGAAGAGAAGATCAAGATGGACGTGGCGTCGCAGCTCGAGAAGATGGGGCTGCACAACAGCAGCGCCAAGCAGATCAAGCGCAAGCGCGGCGACGAGGACGCCGGCAAGGAGTACCGCGCGAAGAAGGCCGGCGGCGACATGAAGAAGAAGGGCAAGCTCGAGCCGTACGCGTACATCCCGCTCGACCCGAAGCTCATGGCCAAGCGCAACAAGCGCAACGCCGTCGACCGCTATAGCAACAGCGTCGGCAAGCGACGAAACAACCGCAAGTAAACAGGAGAGCACATTGCGACACCGAGTGTCAACGTCAGCGCCAGCGAGTGTTTGCTTGTTTGGTTTTCTTAGTTTTTGCTTTTGCGATAGGACCACAAAGAACTCTGTCAGTATCAAAATCATATAGTTACGTGCATTTCATATTACACACACAGCTCAGTTCCCGCTTCCTTTGAGCAGACGACCATGGTTCATTCACGTCATAGAAGTACATTACCAGCATTCGTAGATCTTCGCGACCGCGATCACCAGAGCGCAAGCTCAAGATTGGCATTGTACATCACTACGAAACTCACCACCAGTGATGCAATGCGCGATCGCATCCTCCTGCGCGCGCTGGTCTATTCCGGACACCAGCGCGAGTCGCATGCTACGATCACTGTCAACCCATACTTCCATGATGCAAGCAATGGCTCAACATTGCTCTTGGAGACGAAGCACCGGACGACAAGCGCAAGCGCGAGCACAGAGAAGAACTCGAGCGACAAGAAGCTGAGACTCTTGCCCACGTGAAACTGCAGGAACTGGTCCAGGACTCGGGTCTTGTCGTCACCGCGACTCGGACGCTCTTTCTTGTCCTGTGGAGACTCGATGACCGCCCTCAGCAGCCGTTGCGATTTGACGACCTCTGATGGAGACATTGGACTAAAAGTTTGTGCGGCTGGGACGATGGAATGCTGATTGGCTCCAAGGTTGGCGGCTTCTTCGCGGACCTTTCCACTGATAAACTGGTCAACGACAACGCCCGATGAGACGTCAGCTGGAGAAATCTCTGGTGCTGAAGATACGAGCAACAAGCTAATTGGGCATCTCGGAGGGATTGGATCCAGGAGTGGGATTTCATATGAGATCAATCGTATTGAAGAACAACATTATTTTTTTGCGTATCAACGCCATCTTCTAGATTTTCGACGGCAAGGCGCACTCGATCTCGACAGCTTCCGTGTATGCCTGGATAAAGAACAAATTCACAACGCGTTCACAGCAGAGTTAGTCATTAGAACCCGTCA